>JBAMHV010000006.1:1134147-1145435 GCA_037177535.1 Pseudomugil gertrudae | reverse complement strand
TGCTGGTTTCCGTGGAGATGCAGGGTCCTGCTGGTTTCCGTGGAGATGCAGGGTCCTGCTGGTTTCCGTGGAGATGCAGGGTCCTGCTGGTTTCCGTGGAGATGCTGACCCTGCTGGTTTCCGTGGAGATGCAGGGTCCTGCTGGTATCCGTGGAGATGCAGGGTCCTGCTGGTTTGACTTTTATAGTCTTGCTAAGGTACACTCTGGTCTGTGCCTGGATTCTCTTGATTCTGACAATCGGTAGAAGGTGATGGTTATCGGCATTACACCTGGATTTAAAGCCATCCCATAGCTTCTACCTCTGGTTTCCACTAACGGTAATGTGGTTTTCTGCTATGAGGAATGTCACCGTGTTCCAGGTGAATTTCCGTGTCCTCATGCGGAAACTCGCAGCTTCCTGGAGACCAGGATTACACATCCAGCTCTTGTGGTTGTGCAGATGTTGTGAACAGGAAGCAGAATAGAAACATTTTTAGGGGAAAACGGCTCATATGGATGAAATTTAGATGTGCTGTGCAGCATGTTGCAGCTGGAAAGAATCGGACTTGTTTCTCTTGTGATTCGTTGTGTTTAAACTCTTCTTCCTTCATCCTCCCACAGCCACTGACTCACCCCTTCAGCTGAGCCGTTACTACCATGGAAACCACGAGCCAGAGACGTACCGTCCACAGTGCCACCTCCACCATCTCCCCGGCCCGCATCACCAGGCTGCAGGAGAAAGAGGACCTGTGCAACCTCAATGACCGCCTGGCGGTGTACATCGACAAGGTGCGCTTCCTGGAGGCGGAGAATGCCGGCCTGCGGCTGCGCATCTCAGAGTCCGAGTCCGTGGTCACCCGGGACCTGTCGGGCATGAAGGCGGCATACGAGGTGGAGCTGGCCGACGCCCGCAAGACCCTGGATCAGGTAGCCAAAGAGAGGGCGCGCCTGCAGCTGGAGCTGGGCAAGATCAGGGAGGAGCACAAGGAGCTGAAAACCAGGTAAGAGGAACACACCAGAAACCCTGCACCAGCTCAGCCCGATAATCCTCACATGAAGCTCAGCGTTCAGGCTCTCACTGGGCCAAACTGGTGCTGCTGGGAATGCAACTTCCTCATGTTTGTACGTGAAACAAACATGGAGGACGTTCCCACAGGGTGAAAGTGTCTTTGTGCCTCGGGAGTGGGTGCAGGAAGCGCCACGCCTCTGGACGAACTGCTCCACCTTTTCCACATAAGCTGATGTGTTTAAGGTAGAATTACTGCTGCGATGTTGCAGCACGTCTCGCAGTGTGGACAGAAGCAGATGCTGATACTGGGAGCTGAGATGGTTTATGTACTGACTGATCTGACTGGAGAGTGAACATAAACCAGTAACATTTGTACTATGAGTAGAAAAAACCAGTAAATGGGAGCTAGGCAGTGACGTTAAAGGGTGGTAAATCATGCAAATTACTGGACTTATGTGATTAATCAAGCTTTTATTTTGAAAGCGCTTCAGTGTGAATGGAAGTTGACTTTAAAATAAAAATCCTCTTATAGGCTGCATAAAACTTTCAGGCTGTGTGATGCTGCCATCCTTCTGATCACAAAAACCTTTTTAATTATGCAAACATTTATTTTGTAGTTCTACTTTTACAGTTTAAAATCAGCAGAAAAAACCAAATGAAAATGAATTTATTTGAACATAAATGAAGAAAAAAGCATTTGAACTAATCCAAATGGCACGTTTCCAGCATCCCTCTCTGCTGGGCTTCTGTCCCTGAAGCTCCGCCCAAATAACATGGCTGGTTGCCATGGTAACCACACTCAAGTTTTCTAGCATCCCTCTCTGCTGGGCTTCTGTCCCCAAAGCTCCTCCCACATAATTGCTGGTTGCCATGGTAACCACACATGGTTTCCAGCATCCCTCTCAGCTGGGCTTCTGTCCCTGAAGTTCCTCCCACATAAGCAGGCTGGTTGCCATGGTAACCACACTCAAGGTTTCTAGCATCCCTCTCTGCAGGGCTTCTGTCCCCAAAGCTCCTCCCACATAACATGGCTGGTTGCCAGGGTAACCACACTCAAGGTTTCTAGCATCCCTCTCTGCAGGGCTTCTGTCCCTGAAGCTCCTCCCACATAATTGCTGGTTGCCATGGTAACCACACATGGTTTCTAGCATCCCTCTCTGCTGGGCTTCTGTCCCTAAAGCTCCTCCCACATAAGCAGGCTGGTTGCCATGGTAACCACACATGGTTTCCAGCATCCCTCTCTGCTGGGCTTCTGTCCCCGAAGCTCCTCCCACATAAGCTGGCTGGTTGTCATGGTAACCACACAACTAGACTGATGCTGCTTCTGAGTGACGGTAACGGTTCTTAGGAACGGCGTTTTATGAGGAGTCTTATCGGCTTTCCTTGGAAGCAGCTCGGATCATTCCCCGTAATCCGAGGAGATAAATGTCGTTTGCCGGTGCGATGACGAGGAATGTTTACGCCTGAGAAACTGAAACTACAGAAGCAGCTGCACTCAGGGAAACGAGGTGTTTGTAATGTGCGTGTGTTTGTGCAGGATGACACTGAAACAATGCGGGTGTGGCTCAGAGCTGCCGTACGAAGCTAATAAAGCGTCTTTGTTGAGGCTTGTTTGTATCCTGCAGCGGTGACCTTGTCCTCAGATCCAGCTGCATGATAACTGTGCTCGGGGTCTGACAGGTAACCGTGTGTCTGCGCAGCAACGTTTTCGGCCATAAGAAGCAGATCTTAGCTGGTTTCTTCTGTTGTGTTTGGTTACCATGGTGCTGTGGGAGTCTTGGCTCGGCAGTGTGACGGGTGGTGACTCAGAGGTTTTTTATGGCCTGTGGAATGGGCTGACTGGAGTTTCTGTGATGAGAAGTCAGATTTATTAATACACACTGATACACACTGCAGCTAGACGAGACAAACGCAGCATGTTCGGCTTTTTGTCCTCAGCTTTTACCACCAATATAGCCAGCTACAAGTGAAGCCTGCTGGTGTGTCACACCTGCTCACCCAATAGATACGACATGCATTGTGTTTGCTTACGGCTATGAACACCCACCCCCCATGAAAGGAATGCCAGGCATTCTCCCTGCAGCACTGTGCAAATAACTGAAATGTGCATGTACACTGTGTGTGGAATTCAGTTTAGTGAACCTGAAGCCGGTTGTACACGTTGAGACTTAATTAATGCTTAAAAAAAGGCACGAAACAAAACACAGGCCCTGAGCACCAGCAGAAAGCACAGATCTGTGCTTTAATATCTGTTTAATGTGGTCTTCCAGTGCCGCAGGCTGTGAAACGCAAGCAATGGGTTGACACGTAAAAATAGGATGGGTGTGTGGATGTTGTTGCACATTCTGAGGACCCATCAGATAAAATGTATCCTTTTTTTCATGATATAGTAATTTTGATTTGGATCTGGGTTAAAAAACTGTTATCAATTTGAATCAAGGTCACATGTATTTTTATAAAGTGCATTTCCCATAACGTATGCTCCCCAAAGTGCTTTATAGTCTCAACCAAATACATAGAATACACGTCGCCTTGGCAAGGAAACAAAACGGTACAATTAAAAAAGAATTATAAAACACATTAGCACCTAAACCAACACCCACGGTGTTGTGATGCTAGAGGGTAATGCTAGGACCGCTTAGCTCTCACTTAGCTGCTAATGCTAGTGGGCCCTCACATTAGAAGATAGCACTAAGACTAATGCTAATGCTAAGACTGTAGAATCTAACTTCAGGAGCTAACGCTAAGACAGAATGCTCTCACATTAGCATCTAACGCTAAGACTGTGTGCTGTGACATTAGCAGTTTATGCTAAGAACATGGCATATTATATTGACAGCTAACACTGAGACCGTAGACACTCGCATTAGCAATCTAAGCTTAGACTGAGTTTGACATTGGCAGCTAAGACTGCAGGCTTTTTAAGCTAGTTCTAACAAAAAGTTTCAGATAAAGCAGATACTTTGAACGGTTGCATTTTCTTTCATGCAGCTTTCCGTTTGTCCTTGTGTCTTGTTTCACTAAAAAGTGAGACAAAGAAGCAATGTGTACATTTCTCTTCTTCATCGTTATTAAAATAAAGCCTGTTGTATTATATGTGAGCAGAAAACTAAAATCTCAGGCCCGCGCCCTGTCTCTTCTCAGATAATGTCAAATACCAGATTATTCCGACTCGCCGGTAGATAAACAGCCAAGCCCTTTTTCTGGATTAGTTGTGGCACACCTGAGTTGGCCCCACCTGTTAGCATCGTTGTGGTTTTGGGTGTGACGCCAGTCAGACGGCGTACCAACAAATAGTTTTAAATTCAATTTGTATTAAAAATAAAAGCAAAACGTGTCCAGACGCAGCTGCAGGCTGGAGATGGGAAACGAATAAGGAGAAATATCGTACATGATGCTAAGCTAGCTATCAGCTCGCGCAGCAGGAAGTAAATTTATCATGTCACACTGTCCTGTTTCCTGGATCCTTAAACATTTCAAACATCTTAGTTGAACTTTTCTTGCTCATTTCTCCATCGTGTGATGAAGTGGAAGCGGTTTATCCCGGCTGTATCCTGTGGTGGTCTAAAATTATCCACAGCTTGTTTCAGCGAGTAAAGTTTCTATATTTAACCGAAACGCGTCGCTATGGCAACACGTCAAACATCCACGCTGTTATTGGCTGTTGGGGAGGATCCATTCAAGCTGCTCCCGTCAGGTTTGTTGAGATAAAGACTGTTTCAGAGTTTCTGCCTAAAATGGAAACAAGGAAGTTAAACGTCCACGTGCTGCTTCTTTTCTTAGAGTAGTGCAGATAATGTCACTATTTATTCAGCTTAACACAACTCATGACTCATGTTTTTATATTTTGCTGCAAACACCCAGAACAGATTAAACGACTTTCTAAGTTCAGTTAAATCTTATCTGATCATAAACGTTTTGCAGCCTTCTCATGGACTCATCCGTCTTTGTTTTCAGGGGAAGTAAATGTGATCTGTGCAGCTAACGAGCTCTCCTTATTAGCGACACATGGTGGGTACATGAAGCCTGGAAGCTTTTATCCTCCACCGAGCTGCTTTCTTCACAGCAGGCGTAACGACAGGACGAATCAGGGAAAGTGCAGGTGGAACTAATAACTTTAATCATGCTACGATTACATGTAAGTGTCCCAGGAAGTCGTGTGTGTTAGCATTGTTGCTGGTATTAGCATCTATCTTCTGCAGGATTTTCCAGCAACAGCAGCCCACCCGCCGCCGGCTGCAGATATTCATCCCACTGCTCGACATATTTTCTCATCCTGTTTGATCACATTTCTCCTCCTGCTCCCCACGAGGCCTGGAGGGGGGCATGAAGGGGTCTATGTTCCCTCATGATGATCTCAGCTTGTATAATGTGTCAGCAGACAATCGTCTGCCACACTGAGTCACAGTGGATTACAGCTCAGAGAGCAGGCCGGGTGTCACACAGCAGCCTTAGAAATGAGTCATCAATGAGCTGATCGGTCTGATTTCCCATGCTCGCCTTCCTCATTGTCTTTCTCTTGCTCGTAGGTGATGTCGTGACCCAAAACAAACAAAAGATGCATTTTTTAATGTGGAAATGTTTAAACTGACGCTGAAAGTTTCACTGTGCAGGAAAACATGTAACATGTAAAATCTGTGACGAGCATCTGGTGACGGGTCTGAATCTGCATAATGCTGTAACAGGACGATGTAGTAAATCCCACACACACACCGAAAAGACACACACACAAACCCTTTTCTGACCCGTTTAACGGCTCGGACATGATGCACATCTGCGCTGTCGCAGCTGGACTTTGCAGCCCTGCAGCTGGACATCAACACACACTGGTCATTTCAGCGTGGTGGAGCCAGTCAGACTGACTTTTACAGGCTGGGGGGATCTCTGAGAAGAGATCCTGAACTAGCAGAACATTGCAGGGCTTTCTAGCTCATGGGGGCGTTGTTTTAACAGTGGTCCGGCTGGTCTCTGCCAGGCCAGATCAGAATCCAGAGTGGTGGAAAACTCGCCTCACTCTCATAAACGTCCTGGATGGAAACGTGCATGTAATGAGAGAGCGGGTCTCGGACTCCAGCGCTCCAGAACTTGGTACCGAGCGGCGGTTTTGGCAGGCTGCTGAGCCGATTGTGTGTTTATATGGAGTTTATGTAAATAGTTTCCACAGAGGCCGCCAAGCCTCCATGAGTCACTCGCACATAAAATCAGTTTAAGATGGTGGGCCTCACTCTCTCTCTCTTTTTCTTGCTCGCTCGTTCGGTGTACCCAGTGGCCTCCTCACTGGGACTCCTTCGCTGTCTCACCTCATTGTTGGGCTGCAGTTTCCAGAGCTGCTTCTGACATGCTAACCAGTTATCTGAGAGGTTTTATATCCTCTGCATTACGTTTTGGCTCATATGAAGGACCATCTTGACTCTATTTTATGTGAAAGCTGGAACTGTGTTGTGTTACGACCCCCATGGAGTCGAGGGAAAGGGGGTCACAACACAAATAAAAAAAAAAAGTGGCAATGAGTAAAAGTTAACAGTGATTTATTTACAGAGTGAAGTAACACAAAACAATCCGGGTTAAAATATTCTGTGACAATTTAAGATTACTAAACCAAAATCCAAAAACCACAACTCAGAATCACTGCATTCACAGGCACAAGGATACAACCAGAAACTAAAACAAACCAAAACCAAGCTCAAAGGTATAATACCCAGGGTTTTCCACAAGTTTTAAACACAGTCTCACAAAGTCTCACACAGTCTGAAGGCAAACACCAGGTTGGCAAACTGGGTCACTATCAGGCCCAGCTGCCCTGAATGAAGGTAACGTAGTCCTTTTATATTGAATGGTGTCCTGTGAGGGCCAATCCTAGAGATCCAGGAAGCCGCTGGATGAGGGCAGAGGTTGAGGTAGGGATCACCCAATCCTGATGGGGCTTTTCTGGAACTCTCTCTCTCCAGGAAGCTCAGACACAAATGGCTGGGGCCATAACAGTTGCATAGTGGTGTAGTTTCAATGGCTGTGTTGGACAATTGCAGGATAGCTGCAGTTTTACAGCTCACCTGACACCTTGTGCTCCGAATGTTCCTTCATCCTGTTGATGAAGAGCTTCCTGCTCATTCGATGCCCTCTGCAGCAGCTCTGCGTGAGAGCGTCCAGCATTCAGAGCCGTCCTTCAACCACAATGCATCTGTGATCAAACCACTGGATCATAAGCAAGAGTCTCATAAACGCCACATGGTTTTTATTTAGCTCAAAGCTAACGTTAGCAGTCATCTCGGGTTTCTGGAGCTTTCCGTGGAAAAAGGCTGCTCTGCATTAGAAGTGGCAGCTCAAACCAGTCGTTTTGGTTCTGGTTGGATTAACGTGAGACTCCTACCAGGAAGTTTAGCTGATGTGCAAACGTTTTCTTTTATATTTAAAGTGAAATGTGGTTTCACAGGCTCGTGCACGTTTTTCAAGTTTGTGGTTGTTGTAAAAAAACGGTGACCCATCCTTTTCTGTGAGCTTTAATGAGCAGCCGAGCGGCGTCTGACTCATCAGAGGATGGAGGAGCTGCAGCAGCTTTGTGTGTTTGCTGCTATTATCAGATGATTCGCCCCTTCCTGATGATGATGATGATGATGATTAGCTGGACTAGTAAATAGAAAATGCTTTGATTGGTTTGTTTTCTAAAACAAAAGCATGCTTTCATCCCTGTGTGCCCCTCCCCCTATGATCCTCACGAGTCTTTAACCAGACATGGCCGAAGTTGTCGACCACATGTGGGTCTGGACGGGTGGACGAGCGGACTCTTCATCACAGCAGCATGAACCCTCACAGTCACACTAAATGTTTTTCTCCCTGAATATACTCAGGAAATAGTCATGTCCCAGCCTGTAATGTTTATTATACTTTGTGTTTTTACTGCACATTGCAAGACACACACACACACACACACACACACACACCAGCTTTAACAGACGGATTCTTCTTCATGGGAGGGCGTGTGGAGACACTCATCTGTTTGTCTGGATGTCAGAGGTTCATTTTAAACCCTGTGAGTGTGATCAGCCAGCTGTGCACCGTCCACTCGGCTGCATTTTAAAAACCTTTCAGAGAAAAAGATCCTAAAATCAGCTGCATTTTATTCCTCTTTTCGGTTCTGATCCAGAAAAGATCAAAGACATCAGAACAGAGGCAGCTTGTTTTAAATCCCAGTGAGGATTTTTCACAGTGAAGCGGCTTTGAAGCCGATTTGTACTCCCTGCATCGGGTCCCCGTAGCCCCCACAGATGAAACGCAGTTCCCACATTTCAGCAAAGGATCACATGTTTTAACAGATTGATCCTAAATGGCGCCGTGTTGCAGTTTCTTTCCCGGATCGGTGAGAAACGCTGATCACCAACAACCAGGGGATGCTTATACATACATCACATGATCGTGAAACCAGACCAGGAGAGGGACCATCAAGCCTCTGCTGGCCTCACAGAGCCTCAGTGTCAGCTCCTCCACTAGTGCTGCGCCACTTCCGTGTTTTACCAGCGGTTGGTCGCGGCGATGCAACGCTCTAGTTATTATTATTAGTCTGAAAGTGCCAGAAGCTGTAAACATCTGACTTAGCAGATGTTTTTCTCCAGCTGAGTGAAAACACAAGTCGAACAGGATGTGACATCATAGTTGACGCAGTGCTGCGTTCTTTCCTGATTCTCTTTCCTGTCCTACAATAGTCCCGTTTTAGTAAGGACACACAGGACACGAAGACCTGGTCAAATCTCCGTAACTCGTCGTGGCGAGTAGAAAAGTGAAGCTGCGTGTGGCTCCATGAACCGCTGAGTCTCTGGCTTGTTCTAAAGTAGTAACAGTTCTGCAGAGATCGTGGAACAACGCGGGAAAGAGTTTAGCTACTGACTCTGCGTCTTCTCCATCGTACTTTGTGCTTTTTGTTTGGTGGATTCTGACCTCCAGTATCACTTCTTCTTCTCTGGTTTGTTCCTTTTGTGTGCCAGCTGTATGACTCAACACTGCCCCCTGTGATTTCTGCTGGTATTGTTTCGTTTTCTTTAACCAGCGAAAGGAACATTACAGCATTAGTGTCAAAACATGAGTCAGCTGTGTGCTCGGCACTGCCCACTAGTGGATAAACTAGCTGTACCTCTTAGGTACGAGGATGGCGATGTATAAGCATTGGAAATGGGCTTCCCATTGACATGTTTAGTGACCTGACATTCTGCTGACATGACGGCACAGTAAACCTACATCAACACTCAGTTTTTCCATTTCAGCATAAGAGATGATAAACGGCAGGCGTGGAATGAGCTGTTTTTGCCACTTTGGCCTTTAACATGCTGCAGTCTGGCTCCAGTTCCTGGTTAAACTGCTATTTCGGGGCTTATGTGTTTATTTTTGAAGCCCACCTTCCTCTTCGTCACCTTTTCCCTGTAGAAAGCTCAAAGCAGCTCCTGTGAACGCGGTGAGAGTGGAAAAAAGGTCCGGCTGGAATTCGGAGAACCCCTTCATTTCCCCTCAGTGAGGAGTGAGTCATCGGGAAACCCTTCCCACACATGCCTGCCAGACGAAGGGTGTGTGTGTGTGTGCGTTTCCATAGCAACACACCACACTGATCAGTGGCCTCTTGGATGGATGTCAGAGGAATTCTGGCTGCTTTAGTGCAGAAAATGAACGAGGTGATGAAGTGTTGTGTGGCAGCCGGTGGTGGATGAAGATGTGCTCATCTTCACCTCCTTCTGTTTAAACAAAGCAGGGCTGCAGCTAAATGGGGGGTCTCTAGGGGTCTCCGCTTTGTTACAGCATGTCTACGGTTCAGTTTTACAGGAAGATGAACGGATCTGTGGCGAGTAAAAAGTAACACATGGTAATGCACCACTGCCACCACAAGGTGGCATCAGTTTACCAAACTGTTTGTCAGCTGCCTGGAAAAAACGGCAGAAGAAGAATCACTGCTGCTAGTAGCGACAGGAAGTTCAGCTTTTATTTTGTATCGCTAAGCTTCTGTTTTAGCCTCAATAATTTAAACACTTTTAATTAAACCTTAATTTGAGCTGAACACAAATTAACTGAAAAGATGAATAGTATGTGTGTGTGTTAAAATGTAAGTTTATTTATTTAAAGAAGCTCGGAAGTGAACTTCACCCCATTATTAACCCCTAAGTAACCTTATATTTACTTAAAAACAAAATAAATACAGGAAAATATCAAAGAAAACCAAAAGACCAGAATAAAAAGTAATTAGATATTTAATTAACTTGCATCAATTCATAGAGAGGAATAATAGTCAGTCTAAAACTGAAATACATGAGATAAAAACACATAAACAAAATGTATTTAGATAAAAGGAATTGTGTTTTAAGGGCTTTGAAGTGGTGCCGGTCTGCTTATGCAGGTCTGATGTTGGGTCCAGACTTTGTGTGGAGTCCAACCTTTCTGTCACCACTGAGGAAAAACCAGGCGTTGCTGGTCAGGATTGAGGAGGAGCAGATTTTCCCATTCCACCGAATTCTCCAATAGTCTGATAGAAATGTCTCCATCGGCAAACTCAGCAGCTCCAGACGGTTAAAAAGCCGCTGTGCTCATGAACCGGTGCGGTCGACGAGGCCTCTCGTGGTGCAAGCTAGCATCAGTCTAATTGATCCGACACTAAATGGGTGGAGCTCGATACAAGGCGATTAGCTGAGTTAAAGACTTCTTGTGTGACCTGGCACAGCTCCTTGTTCAGAGCAACAGATTCTTTTTACTGAGTTTTAAAGTGAACATCAACCTTTTGGATGGCTGCTGTTCTTTGTTTTGGTTCTACGTTAGGCAGTTTCTCGGGACCCCTCCCTGCATGGGTAATCCGTAATGCTGCCAATAAATGACTCATTAGGAGGCCTGAAAAGAACCTGATGTGGGAGGTTGTTAAGCTGAACCAGGTGTGTTGGACTGTGTCCGAATGTCCCCCTATGTCCTAACCCTCATTCACTACATAGGGTTGCACTACATAGCATCCCTACATAGCGCCCTACATAGCGTCCCTACATAGCGCCCTACATAGCGTCCCTACATAGCGTCCCTACATAGCGCTCCTACATAGCGCCCTACATAGCGCCCTACATAGCGTCCCTACATAGCGTCCCTACATAGCGTCCCTACATACCGTCCCTACATAGCGCCCTACATAGCACCCCTACATAGCACTCCTACATAGCATCCCTACATAGCGCCCTACATAGCGTCCCTACATAGCGTCCCTACATAGTGTAGCACGTATATCACAATACTACCCAAAATTTTAAACCATAATACCAACATAAATCTTCATTTATTTCTAATGAT
>JBAMHV010000006.1:550466-561749 GCA_037177535.1 Pseudomugil gertrudae | reverse complement strand
GGACTTCAAACCTGAAACACGCTGGACACTAACAACATATGTGCAACACATCCTGTCACATGACATGTACAACATATGATGATCCGTGCAATAATACTTTGAATGTGCAATATATTTATCAGACATATACATCATACTTATATCTGCAAATAACTCAAGTGTGCACATCTGTTTTTATTCTGTAAATATTTTATACCCTAGTTTTTTATTTATCTTCTATACTGCTTCCTTGCACTGACACTGGGGATGGCTTAATCTCGTTATACATGTGTATAATGACAATAAAAGGCATTCATTCATTTATTCATTTAATGAATGAAACCAAAAACCAGCATAGGACTGTTAGCTATGGTCAGTAAGAACACCGACTCACCACATCCTGCATCATCACTGGAGAGCCGGTAACCGCGGGAACAGCCGAAGCTCGGCGTTGTCTTGGAAACCAGTTCTGGCTGCAGTCCCAGCGTAGAGAGAAGCTCCTGAACTCCTTCCAGTAGTCTGGACTCGTTCAGGAACATCGCTGGAGTTAAAAGGAAAAGAAAGGGAGAGTGGGAATTTTCACAGAGCTGGAATAACATTTACCAGTCAGATATTTACCAGTTAGATATTTACCAGTCAGATATTTACCAGTTAGACATTTACCAGTTAGATATTTACCAGTGTGTTCACGTTTTTACACATCAACACATTTTAGGTCTGAAACGTCTGAAACTGGTTTTATATTAAATCTCTTTGATCTCTTGCTCACCGACATCATGGAGGTCAGGAAGGTCGGAAGTCGGGAGGTCAGCGATGGCGGCGGTCCATCGGACCGTTAACCTCAGAGAGTCGTCGGCGTCACACTGTAGACTCAAAGAGGAGTCATCACAAAGCGTCACCGCGGCGCCCGACGAGGGAAGCTGCAGAAACAGGAAGTCATGCAGGTCAGAGTCCAGCAGGGGGCGTGGTGAGCAGCGTTCCAGTGGTCTGGTTCGCCTCACCTGTGCGTAGCAGAGCCCCCTGCTGGCCATCATGCTGAACAACACAGAACTGCTGATCTGAGAGCAGGAGGACGACAGCGACCAGAGCTGATAGGCCGACACCGCCTGCAGAGGCTGCGAGACTAAACGCAAACAGAACGAAGAAAACCGAGTCAGTCCAGCCGGATTCAAGCCCCCTAGGATCATCCCAGTTCAGCGTACTCTGACAGGCTCCTCCCAGAGGCCGGTCGTCTCCATCCCAGCGCCGACTCGCCGTCTCACACTGGAAGCTGCTGACAGGAAGTGAGTTCTGGTAACCACGGTGACAAATGAGGTCACAGCTCTGACGACCTTTGACTGCTGGGTGGCAGACCAGTGCACCGTGGGTAATGTTGGGGGCGGGACAGAGAGGGCCTGGATAACAGACAGATATGAACCAATCAGAGGCCTGAGCTGCAGTTCTGCTGACGTCCACCAGGTGCTGCTGCTGTCAAACTCCGCTCTTACGGTCACACGACGGCGTGCGTCCCGTCTGCAGAGTTGTTCGGGTCCCGCCTACTTCCTGTCCGGTCTCAGACACGCACCAGCAGGAAGTGACATCACACTGCAGCGGCACGAAGGAGCCGTCGGGACGACACTGAAGACCCTGCAGCTCACACCAGCTGGGACCTAAACGCACCACAAACAGTTTCCAGAGGTAGGAGTGACAGTGAACGCATCAGTGTTGACACTCTTCTGGTTCTGGTTCTGGAGCCGTTTTCACACCAGTTGTACCAGAATCAAACTGGAAGGAATTTCGCCCTGGAAGTAAACGTCAATATCTTTGAGATTTGGAGGGTACTGGGTCGACTTCTTCTTTGGTGGTGCCTGCTTATTGATCATGTGATCTGGTGTTTCGGGTGACGTTGACCCATTTCAGCAGACAGAAAGGTGGAAGCTGCTCAGTACCGTTGTTACCTGTATACGTCTGTACGTTGTAATCTTGGTGTGGCTGTACTGGAACAAACGTACCCCACTGGGAACTAATAAAGTTGTTTGAAACTTGAATCTTTAATCTTGTTGCTTGGCAACCAATTCAAATTTCAGATTTAGTTCAAATCAAGCTGACATCATAACGTTTTAGACAATCTGATTGGTCGTCTGATTACGTTGTTTATGGAGGCTGTGATGATTCTGGAGTCTCTGAACAAACACATTCTGTCTGCTGGAGCACCACAGGGAACGATACTCGCACCACTTCTTTAGACAGAAGACGGTATAAACACTCACTGCAGACCAGGGAGTCTCCGTGTTGCCGTGTCCCAGGAATCTCTCTCCCTGTGGGCCAGCTGGGGTTGACTCCGGTCTCACAGGACGGGACGAAGATGCTGTTTGTGTACTGGAGGATGTGCTGGAGCCAGACCGCCAAGATGTTTGTATTTACTTCCACATCGATTCTGATCCAACTAGTGTCGACCCAGAAAGTTCTGAAAGTCCAGAACCAGAACCGGACCCGTAAAGGTGTCTACCTAAAAGCGTTACATCATGCGGTTCGGGACCAGAACAGTGTGACCTGTGTGTGTGTGTGTGTGTGTGTGTGTGTGTTTACATGTCAGCTGGCCCGTGGCGCTCTGCGTTGCGGCCTGCATCGCCTCTCCACTCAGAGGATTCACACACCAGCCTGCGGCGCCCCCTGTCTGCAGCACCCTGAACGCACCGTCCTGAAAACACACGTCATCATCATCATCACGGCTTTCCGTCCAGCTTACCAAAGTCGTCCTACTGGTTTCCTACATTTCCCAGTTCCAACACACCTGCTACCACTGAATGGCTCCAACGGCCTTTGAAGTTCAGGTGTGTTGAAGCAGGCATGCATGGATAACCTGTAGGACCGTCCTACCTGATCGCACTGGGGGTGGTAAGAAGAGGCAGCGATGATGTCAGAACCTTTCATCCAATCAGAGAGCAGCGAGTGAGCCTGGGCTCTCTGGCAGCGAGTCGGACCTGCAGGACGCAGACCAGTCAGTACTGATACCAGTTTGAGGGTAAATTCTGCTGATGGTTTCTTACACTGCGGCAGGCTGAGAGAGCGGCTCCGCAGGGAGTCGGGGATGTACTCTCCATCTTCATCCACACACCAACACTGACCTGAACCAACACGGAAACAGGAAGAGGCTGCTCAGGTGGTCCGGTTTAGGGTTAAAGTGGTCTGGGTTAGAGATGTCCAGGTTGGGGTAAAGTGGTCTGGGTTAAGGTGGTCCGGGTTGGGTTAAAGTGGTCTGGGTTATGGTGGTCTGGGTTAGAGTTAAGGTGGTCTGGTTTAGGGGTTAAGGTGGTCCGGGTTAGGGTTAAGGTGGCCTAGGTTATGGTGGTCTGGGTTAGGGTAAAGGTGGTCCGGGTTAAGGTGGTCTGGGTTAAGGTGGTACGAGTTAAGGTAGTCTAAGTTAAGGTGGTCTGGGTTAGGGTGGTCCGGGTTAAGGTGGTCTGGGTTAGGGTGGTCCGGGTTAAGGTGGTCTGGGTTAAGGTGGTCCGGGTTAAGGTGGTCTGGGTTAAGGTGGTCTGGGTTAGGGTGGTCCGGATAAAGGTGGTCTGGGTTAAGGTGGTCCGGGTTAAGGTGGTCTGGGTTAAGGTGGTCCGGGTTAAGGTGGTCTAAGTTAAGGTGGTCTGGGTTAGGGTGGTCTGGGTTAAGGTGGTCTGGGTTAAGGTGGTCTGAGTTAAGGTGGTCTGGGTTAAGGTGGTCCGGGTTAAGGTGGTCTGGGTTAAGGTGGTCTGGGTTAAGGTGGTCCGGGTTAAGGTGGTCTGGGTTAAGGTGGTCCGGGTTTGGGTGGTCTGGGTTAAGGTGGTCCGGGTTAAGGTGGTCTGGGTTAAGGTGGTCTGGGTTAGGGTGGTCCGGGTTTGGGGCGGTCTGTGTCGTCAGCGTGGCGGAGGTGTTTGTACCTGAGCTGTGGTAACACTGGGTGTGCATCCAGCCGCCGTCAGCATCACACTGCGGGCTGAACGGCTGGTACGAGCGGCGCTGAGGAGGCAGCAACATCTGAACAGCTGAGGAGGAATGACATCATCATCATCAGGTAGGGGTGTGCACCAGCTGGAAACTGAAACTGGACATACTGGTGAGATGAAACCATCAGCTTTGTGTCTTACGATGAGGTTGTCATGGTTACAAGTGCATCGATTTATCAATCGGTTATTTCCTCGTGTTTTAATTTGATTAAATGTAAATATATGACACAAACTAACAGGATTTACCTTCCTCCTCCTCCTCCTCCTCTGAATGAAGTATTAAATGATTATTAATCAGTTTTGCGTTATTTATGATCAATAACAGGAAGGACGATCAGCTGTGACTTACTGGAGAAAGCGGCTAATCGCAGTGCAGCTTTGGAGCGTCTCAGGAGCCAATCAGACACCTGCAGCTCCTCCTCTGATTGGCTGATCTGGAGCTCCTCAGGTGACAGGCGCAGACCTTCAGCCAATAGGAATCCATATCCCAGCGGGAGGTGGGAGGAGTTAGAGAAGGTGATGATGCGCTTTACTTCCTGTCTGAAGGCGGTGACCTCAGCGAGCGCTTCCGAGCAGCGACCTGCTTTAGTAAAACAACGTTTCAGGAGATTTCTGGATCCGATCAGGATAAATTTATTTACTATTTAATCTGAACTTCACAGAGTAAACTGAGTACCGATGCGTTCTACGCTTATTGCATCAGAAAACTCTGAGATCTACAACTCATCCTGCATCATGTTCTCTGAGATCTACTGAAAGTCAATCTGATAACTCCTGTCCTAACTCCTTTCCTAACTCCTTTCCTAACTCCTGTCCTAACTCCTTTCCTAACTTCCTAACTGGTCTAACATCTAATCCATCCGATTAGATGTTTAAAGCAACCAGTTGCTATCCAGTTGCTGTGACACGGTGCCATAAAGCAAAATGCTGCAGTAAAGTGATGCTTCTAGATGGAAAAGGATCATTTTAGGTATCAGGATGGTGCAGAATGATGAAGACTGCAGAATGATGAAGACTGCAGAATGATGAAGACCGCAGAATGATGAAGACTGCTTGACGATGAAGGCTGCAGTAATTTGCTATGTGAGTCTCAGTGTGAATTAAGTCAGGTATGGAGGGTTAGATGATGATGTGCTACTGGTGCACAGGTGTGTTCAGGTGAGTCTCGGGTTTTATGTCAGGTGTGTTCCGGTTAGTCTCGGGTTTTGTCTGACCTGCGGTAGACTTCAGCCTCTCGGTTTTGTCCTCTGGACCTGAAACACACACATGTAGTTATAAACATGTCGGACCTCAGATCATTAAACCTCAGAAAAAGGGATCTCGTACAGGTGATGGCGCCCCCTGTTGGCCCGGTGGACATTGTGTTCCCCTGCACATCCACACAGAAGCAGCGTGGTCCAACACACTGAAGCGGCAGGAAGTCTCCACCCTCCGAGCATGCTGGGATGTAAATCTCAGCCCCTGCGGCCATGTTTGATTTCACCTTCACAGCGGTGGCTCGCGCTCTTTCACAACGGGATGGGCATCGAGGTGGATGACCGGCGGTCCGAGACCCGTCCACCTCCTGACCCTGGGGGTCCACGCACCAACACTCTGCACCCTGACACTGGACTTCCTGAAAACCACCGCTCGGCGTGCAGCGGGGCACAAAGATGGCTGCTGCAGCGTCATCTTCATCGGAGCAGGAGAGCAGCAGAGGAGCCAAAACCTGGAAAAGTGGGAGGATGAAGATGAGTTATCTGATCCCAGAGGAAGAAGTCCAAACCTGGAGATGGTCTGGACCTGTCGTATCAGATGATTGATGGTTTGGTGTCAGAAGAACCAACACATCAGCGTTTTCCAGCAGATTTTCTCAGACCTGTCTGAGGGGGGCGGAGTTTGAGCTGCTGAGACTCATCAAGGTGTTCTGGAGGGCGGAGAGGAAGGCCGGGTCCTCCAGGATCCTGCTGATGGACTGGACCAAGTCCCGGTTCTTCTGCAGACGGATGATGACACTCTGAGAGGACAGGCGGTCCAGACTCAAAACTCCTCGTTCTCCCACCACGCCGCTGAAGTTGAAGGCTGCAGCGTTCTTCAGGAACTTCCCTCCAAACAGGTTCTCCTGCAGGCGATGGGGGGTGGAGCGAGTCAGAGCCTGCAGAGCCCCGCCCACAGAGGGAAAGACCCCATCCAGGACCTCCAGCAGGTCAGACATGAAGGAGGACAGATCTGCTTCTGGTGGCAGAAGGTCCCTGATGGGCTGGAGGAGAGGGAGGCAGGATGCCGAGGATCTGACAGAGGACACCTGGACAGGAGGCTGGACGGGACCGGAGAAGAGTCGGGACAATGCCAGACGGCGCTGAGAGAGGCAGTCAGGAGGACCAGAACCTGGAAGAGGAGGAGGGGGAAGAAGAACAATAGGGATGAGATGAAGGTAAAAAAAAAAACAAAACAAGAAGAAGAACAGACAGAGAAACCAAAGCCGCTGCTTTTAAAACATAAACTCACATGTAAAGGCTGAATTTATTTAAAGACACAATGTTTCCATGGAGACACAATGTTTCCATGGAGATACAATGTTTCCATGGAGACGTGATGTTTCTATTGAGACACCATGTTTCTATGGAGACACCATGTTTCTATGGAGATGTGATGTGAGATGTGAGTTTGCCAACAGGATTATGTTAATGCACATTTTTACATCCCAGTGGGACGATACGGATCCCAGTGGGACGATACGGATCCCAGTGGGACGATACGGATCCCTGGATGCCAGTGGGACGATATGGATCCCAGTGGGACAATACAGATCCCAGTGGGACAATACGGATCCCAGTGGGACGATACGGATCCCAGTGGGACAATATGGATTCCAGTGGGACGATACGGATCCCAGTGGGACAATATGGATTCCAGTGGGACGATACGGATCCCAGTGGGACGATAAGGATCCCTGGATCCCAGTGGGACGATACGGATCCCAGTGGGACGATACAGATCCCCGGATCCCAGTGGGACGATACGGATCCCAGTGGGACGATACGGATCCCAGTGGGACGATACGGATCCCCGTATCCCAGTGGGACGATACGGATCCCAGTGGGACGATACGGATCCCAGTGGAATGATACGGATCCCCGTATCCCAGTGGGACGATACGGATCCCAGTGGGACGATACGAATCCCAGTGGGACGATACAGATCCACAGATCCCAGTGGGATGATACGGATACCCGGATCCCATTGGGACAATACGGATCCCAGTGGGACGATACGAGACCCAGTGGGACGATACGGGTCCCAGTGGGAGGATACGGATCCCAGTGGGATGATACAGATCCCCGGATCCCAGTGGGACGATACAGATCCCCGGATCCCAGTGGGACGATATGGATCCCAGTGGGACGATACAGATCCCAGTGGGACGATATGGATCCCAGTGGGACAATACGGATCCCAGTGGGACGATACAGATCCCAGTGGGACGATACGGATCCCAGATCCCAGTGGGACAATACAGATCCCAGTGGGACGATATGGATCCCAGTGGGATGATACGGATCCCAGTGGGACGATACGGATCCCCGGATTCCAGTGGGACAATACGGATCCCAGTGAGACGATACGGATCCCAGTGGGATGATACGGATCCCCGGATCCCAGTGGGACAATACGGATCCCAGTGGGACTATACGGATCCCAGTGGGACGATACGGGTCCCAGTGGGACGATACGGGTCCCAGTGGGACGATACGGATCCCAGTGGGACGATACGGCTCCCAGTGGGACGATACGGATCCCAGTGGTACGATACGGGTCCCAGTGGGACGATACGGGTCCCAGTGGGACGATACGGGTCCCAGTGGGACGATACGGATCCCAGTGGGATGATATGGATGGGACGCCTGAACAGTCACATGTAACCTGAAACCAATCGGCACTGAAACAAACAGCAACTGTTTCTATTTTTGCACATTTTCCTCATTTCCAGTTATTTTTGCTGCTTTTTACTCACTAAACCACCCGAGCTGCATCACAAACGTCTGACTGGTATTATTTCACCATGTAGGATCATTATTTTTATTCTTTTACGATCACATGTTGATCTTTGGCTCGTAATTGGATGTTACGGTCAGTTTAAGCTCTCTGATTGGTGGAAAGCTAGACAGGAAGTGCCTTCATCTTAGTTTCTGAGGTCTCTTAGCAACAGCAATGATAAAAATGTGATAAATAATGGTGTTAACATCAATCCACATAGAGTCTCTGAACAAACACATGGATTTCTGTCTGCTGGAGCACCACAGGGAACGATACTCGCACCACTTCTTTAGACAGAGAACGATATAAAACACTCACTGCAGACCAGGGAGTCTCCATATTGCCGTGTCCCAGGAACCTCTCTCCCTGTGGGGTCGACGCACCAGCACTGCCCTCCCTGCTGGCACTGTGTGGAACTGAAGGACCCTCCGGTCTCACAGGACGGGACGAAGGTGCTGGACGATTCCATCGCTGCCCGCCGCTCTTCCTCACAGGGAGTCGGACCTTAAGGAGAAGAGCTGTGTAAAACCTGCTGAAGGAGGAACGTTCATGTTTCTGCTGAGAAATGCAGCTCAGACCGACCCGGTTCTGTCCAGCTCTGTCCGTCGGTCTGTCCATCCATCTATCTGTCTGTCTGTCTGTCTGTCCATCTGTCCAAATTTCTGTCTGTCCGTCTGTCTGGCCGTCCATCTGTCTGTTTGTCCATCCATCTATCTGTCTGTCCGTCTGTCTGTCCATCCATCTATCCTATCTGTCTATCTGTCTGTCTGTCCATCCATCTATCTGTCTTTCCGTCTGTCTGTCCATCTGTCCAAATGTCTGTCTGTCTGTCTGTCAATCTGTCCAAATGTCTGTCTGTCTGTTTGTCCGTCTGTCCAAATGTCTGTCTGTCCATCCTTCTGTCTGTCCATCTGTCTGTCCAAATGTCTGTCTGTCTGGCCGTCCATCTGTCTGTCTGTCTGTCCGTCTGTCCATCTGTCTGTCTGTCTGCCCATCTATCTGTCTGTCCAAATGTCTGTCTGTCTATCTGTCCATCTGTCTGGTCGTCCATCTGTCTGTCTGTCCAAATGTCTGTCTATCTGTCCATCTGTCTGTCCATCTGTCTGTCTGTCTGTCTGTCCAAATGTCTGTCTGTCTGTCCATCTGTCTGTCTGTCTGGTCGTCCATCTGTCTGTCTGTCCAAATGTCTGTCTGTCTCTGTCTGTGTCATGATAAGATGAAATTGAATTAAAGGGGTTAAAATGATTGAAATAATTGACAGTTTTCATTCAGATTGAAGTGATCTGGGACTGAATGGTGGGAAACAGGTGAATGTTGGAAGAAAACCTTTCTGATCACCTGAAAAAAGCAGCAAAACTTTTCATGTTGAGATTTCAGAAGAACTTCAATTAAAATGTTATTAAAGACAAACGTTTTCGTATGAAAACCATCTTTTATATAGGAAAAAAATTATTCATGATGATTGAAGAGAGAAAAATGTTCCTCGCAGATCGAACATGTGAACGCAGCAGGTGAGGGAAACAGGTGAGTTACATCTGAAGTGTCCGCTGAGGGCCAGACGGACTCCCAGCATCCTCCTCTGCAGGACTCTGTAGATGCTGGTCTGAGAGAAAGCTCGACCCGAACGAAGCCCAGAGAACACTGAGTCGTACACCTCGGACATGAGCAGCTCCACACCTGGACAGGAAGTACACGCCCTCATCATTATCATCATCATCATTTTGCATTGTTTAAGGTAAAAACTGATTAGATGCACGTTTGTTTACTGTATGTTTATCTGTGCAGCACCTTCAATGTACAGCAACAATAAAGAGCTTTACATAAAAACATTGCAGATGTTGTAAAGAGGAATAAACACATGGATTTATTAAAAACAGCAACGAATCCCAGTAAAATCATAGATTAAAATAATTAAACGCAGGATCTTCGTTACCGTGCAGATTTTATGAATCGGTGCATGAGAAAATAAAAGCTTTTAACCGTGATTAAAAAGTTCACAAGGCAGAAAACAAACATGTCTACTGAAAGCAATGTGCAGTGGACCAATCACATCCTGTGTTTTCAGGTGTGTCTACCTGTGTTTTCCAACTCGCGGCCTCGGCTGTCTGAACAGAAACAGTACGAAGACACCTGCGGGAAAAATCTCCGGAAACTACCGAATGTCTGGAAAGCTTCCGGAAACCTGAAACGGGCAGAACAGTCAGAATAAGACGCTGATGTGCAGAAAGTAGGACGTGGAGGATGTTACCTGTTAAAGGTGTACAGCAGGTCCAGCTCGGTTCTGTCCGTCATGTTAATAAATTTACACTGAACAGGAAGGAAGCTGCCGTCTTCAGCACACTGAGGAGGAGAAGAAGAGTCCGGGGTGTGGAGGAGACGTCTCCACCTCACCTCACAGCTGCCGGGACCTGCAGGTCAGAGGTCAAACAGCACGTCTTGGTACAAGCTGTCACGTAAACAGGAAGGGGGCCATTTTCACTGCTGCACCACTAAACCACTAAACCTGTCTGAGGGGAACTTGTCTATGGGGGAACCTGTCTGAGGGGGATCCTGTCTCAGGGGAACCTGTCTAAGGGGGAACCTGACTAAGGGGGATCCTGTCTAAGGAGAACCTGTCTATGAGGGAACTGTTTGGGGGAACTTGTCTAAGGGGGAACTGTCTAAGGAGAACCTGTCTCAGGGGATCCTGTCTGAGGGGAACCTGTCTATGGGGGAACCTGTTTGAGGGAACCTGTCCAAGGGGAACCTGTCTATGGGGGAACCTGTCTGAGGGGGAACCTGTCTAAGGGGGAACCTATCTGAGGGGGATCCTGTCTCAGGGGAACCTGTCTAAGGGGAACCTGACTAAGGGGGAACTGTTTGAGGGTAACTTGTCTAAGGGGAACTGTCTGAGTGGAACCTGTCTGAGGGGAACCTGTCTATGGGGGAACTGTCTGAGGGGAACTTGTTTAAGGGGGAACCTGTCTGAGGGGGAACCTGTCTCAGGGGGAACCTGTCTGAGGGGGAACCTGTCTCAGGGGGAACCTGTCTATGGGGGAACTGTTTGAGGGGAACTTGTCTAAGGGGGAACTGTCTGAGGGGAACCTGGCTGAGGGGAACCTGTCTATGGGGGAACTGTCTGAGGGGAACTTGTCTAAGGGGGAACTGTCTGAGGGGAACCTGTCTGAGTGGAACCTGTCTCAGGGGGAACCTGTCTATGGGGGAACTGTCTGAGGGGAACTTGTCTAAGGGGGAACTGTCTGAGGGGAACCTGTCTGAGGGGAACCTGTCTCGGGGGGAACCTGTCTATGGGGGAACTGTCTGAGGGGAACTTGTCTAAGGGGGA
>JBAMHV010000005.1:18171355-18189945 GCA_037177535.1 Pseudomugil gertrudae | reverse complement strand
CACTTTGGTCAGCGGAAGCTGTTTGTTATGTGCTATACAAATAAATTGAATTGAATTGAATTGAATTGAATTGAATACTTCTGTTGGATGGATTGATACTGTGGGGGTTTATCATCTACTTTAAAGCTGAACAACTGTTTGTCATATCTTAATTTATCTCACTGTAAGAAATTAATGCGTTCACAACAATTAGTTTCTGATATTCTGAATCTATTTAAATATGTGAAGAGGCCAGATAAACTTACCTGCCTTTGACCTCAAATGCCTTTGCTAATAATTACACATTCCGTATCTGCCTCGTGTAAATGTAAAGCCAAGCTGCATAAATTCAATCCGAGTTCCTTGACAGAAAAAAAGTGATTAAAGTTTCTTTGAATATGGGGTGGTTGGACGTGCCAGAGGTCAGCGGAGAGCCCCAGGTTATGTGTGGTGCATACAATGATAATGTTGATGTTATTGGAATTTGTTTTGTGCATACAATAAAAACTGCTCAAGGTTTTTATAAGATATGGATCAAATGTAAGGCATAGAAGATTTTTTTTATTCATTTGGCCAAACTGTGCTTCCATTACAAAGCTATTCTTTTCCATTCTGGATTTTTGTTAATAGTATTGGTTTTTAAGCACCAATTGTCATGATTTGGACACTTGGTGTGGTGTTTTTTGATTTCATGTTCTGTTCAGCCTTGTTTCCTGTTCTGCTTGTGTTTATTAGCTCCACCTGTGTTTGATTATGTGCACCTAGGTCTTCTTTGGTTCAGTTTGTATTTTAGTCCTGGAGTTTTCACTTTTGGTTGCGGGTTCATTGCTTTGCATGCACTGTTTGGTGAGTGGTCTCCTAGTCTTAGTTTCGTTAGTCTTCAGTTTTGTTCTGTGTAAAATAAATAATTTAATCTGCAATCCTGCTGCCTCCTGCCTGCAATTGGGTCCTCACCCCACCTTCGTGCCTTCGAACCGTGACACCAATAGACTGTATGCAGGCAGCACGGTGGCGCAGTTGGTTAGCTCTGTGGCCTCACAGCAAGATGGTTGGCAGTTCGAGCCTCAGTTGGGGCGGGGGCCAAACCAGTAACCTTTCTGTGAGGAGTTTGCATGTTTTCCTGGTGTTGACGTGGGTTCTCTCCGGGTACTCCAGCTTCCTCCCACAGTCCTTGGGAATAGGCTGATTGGAGACTCTAAATTGCCCATAGGAGTGAATGTGTGTGTGCATGGTTGTTAGTCTATGTGTGTTGGCCCTGTGATGGATGGTATACCACGGGTGTACACCGCCTCTTGCCCATTGTGAGCTGGGATTGGCTCCAGAAAATGTTGCGGTAGAAAATGGATGGATGGATAGACAGTGTGCAGTCTATTTAGTTTAAGGCGAATGTAAAATAAAAAAAATAAAAAAACATTGGCATGCTAGCAATTAGCATGCGCCAGCTGACTAAGAGGATTAAAACCACTTTGTCCATCAACAACTGTTTACCTCAACAATATTATCTCTGTTCAGTTACAAATTGACTGGAATACTTGCAGGAAAACGTTTTATGGTCTTAAAAGATAACATAAATCCCTAGGCACTTCATTACCCCTAAAATTGTGCAAAACCTAAATATGTTTCTGTGCTCTCAAGAGGTTGTTTTTAAGGTGTATCAATATAAAAGTTTATCATAAAGTGTAATAGAAACACTTTATTCACATTAACACATGCGTCCCTCACGAAGTAGGTCATGTGACTGGTTAAGGTGGCGCAATATGAAGTAAACAGTCTGTAAAATGCAGTTTTATTGAGTTTAAGAAAAGGAAATGAGGGGGGATGGCTTCAAAAGGCTGTAGAAAATTTTCCTCAACACGTAGAAAACCCTAACTACAACACAATTCTCGTAAAATTGTGTCCAACTGTCAAAATTTTACAAGAACTGCAGCTTGAGCGCTAAACACCATCCATCCATTTTCTACCACTTATCTGAGGTCGGGTTGCGGCCTAAGGAGGGATGCCCAGACTTCCGTCTCCACAGCCACATTCACCAGCTCATCTGGGGGGATCCCAAGGTGCTGGGTCTCCCCGGGGCCTCCTCCCACAGGGACGTGCCTGGAACACCTCACCAGGGAGGCATCCAGGAGGCATCCTAACCAGTAACCTGAGCCACCTCATCTGGCTCATCCCGGTGCAGCGGCTCTACTCCGAGTCCCTCCCGATTGACCGAGCTTCTCCACCTATCTCTAAATGTCGCTATTATTTTGCAAGAAATGGTCATGGAAATGCAGCTACTGACTACAAGAAGTCTGAAGGGCCAAAACCGATGAAACTCACTTTATTTATGCAGGAACTCTTACCATCAGGAGCTGCTCCTTCTATATTTTCCTCCAGTGAAACAATGCAGTTGAAACCAATTGTTTTACATGTTTATAAAATGCGTCAATATCCGGATGCTAAGATTGATTTAATTATAATTAGAAATACGCAGAGGTAATATTAATCAACTGCTTGAATTTATCGGGTAAGAGATAGCATCGTGCTTTGATGATGCACACTGAGGATGAAACACACACTGTGATGCGTTTTTTAAATAAATCATGGATGATTGTTGAATCAGATTGTGAGACCAGTTAAGATGCAGCTTTATTATTTTTTAATCTATGCTTCTTTCTATATGATCCAGATCTATATCATATGATATAGCTGTGTTAACCTTTAAATTAAAGTTTTTAAATTAAGCCTTTTAACCTCCTGGTCTTTATTTTGAAAGGGTTAAAAATCAATCATTTTCTACATCATCTGATTTAAATAGTGATACATTTTTCAGTCATATTTCCCAGCCCTAGCTATATTATACTGAAACTGTAATGCACACGTGTCAAACTCCTGTCCTCGAGGGCCGGTATCCAGCGGGATTCCTCACACTAACACACATGATGCAAATCAAATAGATCCAACAGCTTCTTGTCAACCTATTACGTAACTTAATTCATCTTTGTTGAAGCATTGAAAAAAAAAAACCTGCTGAAAACTGGCTCTCGAGTTCACACACACTTTTAACACTCCTGCACATAGACTCACAGAAACATACACTCACACAGAGACATCCACACACACTTGTTGCTGTTGTGTTGCTATTCTTTGTTTTTAGTTTTGGGTATAAGAGCTCTTTGGTTTATCTTTTAAGGTTTTATTACAGTTTCTGTGGTTTGTTTTCTACTTTTTATTTTGCTCTCCTTTTTTCCTTTCTTTCCATTTTGCTGTTTCTCACCTTTTCCCTCTGTTCTCTCTGTTGTCTGTTTCAGCAGTTATAAGCAGAAATGAAGGAAAAAGGCTGTTTTTTATACAGGTACAACCAAATGGCAGTAATTACAGTGAAGTTGGAGCAACCAGATCACACACACACACACACACACACACACACATATAAACACACATAAATACAAAAAGCATTGGTTTAATATTGTGTCCTGACTTTTTTCTCAAATATGAGCGCAGGAATAATGTTGTAAATTTTATTACCCAGAACATTACTTTACCAAGACTGCATGGATCTTAAGACTGTCCAGTGAGTTTTAGTTTATTTTCTTTAAAAAGTGTTATGAAATGCCACTGAAGCAGCATTATGGTGAATTCAGAAAAGCAGACTCAAATCTGTGACATTACGCTGAGATGTTTGGGTATTTTTCCTCGTTTGTCTCTTTGCTTTTCCTTCAGTGTGTAACAGAAGTCAGAGATGAGCCCATTATAAAGGAAAAATGTCTCATTCGAAGCTGATGTGCTCATCATCAGAGAGAGAAAGATTTACAGAAAACCTCCTTCACTGACTGACAGTTTCCCGTCAGCCTGCTTTTACGTCCTACAAGAGAAAACACGACCAAAGAGACACTTCTGCTCGCTCAATTACTCTGACTTCTTCATTATGGGTGTGGTTTCGCCCACGATGGCGGTTATTATTCATCGTCGTCATTATCATCGTCGTCATCATCGTCTTCATCGTCATCATCATCGTCGTCCTCATCATCATCGTCATCATCATCATCGTCGTCATCATCATCGTCTTCATCGTCATCGTCGTCATCGTCTTCATCGTCTTCATCGTCATCATCGTCGTCGTCATCTTCATCATCGTCATCATCTGGGTCAATCTTTCCTGACAGAACATCCTCAATCCACTGCTCCAGTTCGTCAGCTGTGGGCATGTCGTCCTGGTCGTCCATCTCCATCCACACGCTGTCAGCCTAACAAACACAGAGAGAAACATGACTACACCATCGGCACGCATCGACGCAGAGTTTATGAGGAGGCGAAGACAACAATACACCAGATTCTTCCTAAAATAGTTTCTCTCATCTGTATGTACGCAGTACTAACAAAAGCTGTTTGAGTGTGATGGAATTATCTTTTATTCCCACTTTATTCCACAATTTCTTATAATATAAACTTGCACTAATCAGTGGTGCTTAAGAGGCTTTTACAATGTGATTGTATTTTAAGTGTTCTCATAGTTATATCGAGTACAAAGAGTGGTTAAAAAAATAATATGTCCAAAAAATCTATGCAGAAAATTACCTGGACATTTTACTGTTAATGTAATTTTTTTACTTCCACAGTGCATACTCTGTTGCATTTACAGACATGTTTGCATGCTATCAGTAGCTTTCAGTCACTATAAATACTGGCTGGTTTTTTTACAGTAAATGGCAGATTGAGCCTTCCCTCTGGCTTTTAGTCCAAATGTACTGAAGCTGAAAGCTAATAAGCCACATAAACATTCAATTCCAGAGAAGTATAACCAGATTTCCTGGATGGACTGGCGACCTGTCCAGGGTGTACCCCGCCTTTCGCCCGTAGGCAGCTGGGATAGGCTCCAGCCCCCCCCGTGTCCCCGCTCTGGGAACAAGCGATTGAAAATGGATGGATGGATGGTATAACCAGATTTCACTGAATGTGTAGTGTCTGGGTTTTCAACAAGTCATCTCCAAGCCATGAATTTGTTCAGATGAAATGGTTTCATCTGTGTTGTTGAGGCTTTTTAAGACAGCACGGCTGCAATAGGTGCTCAAAAGGCTAACATGCTAGAATACATTACTTGTTTAAATGCGATACACAATTTCAACACCTTATACTGCTTTCTTTTTGCACATAGAAGCAATAAAAAGGTTTGCTTACATCCTCGACGTCAACTACACCAATCTGTGGGGAGTAAAGGTCAATACCGAACGTTTTCTCCCAGTATGGAACCAGCTGAAAGTGAAACACAGTCAGGGGAAAGAAAATAGTGAGGATTTCTAATACAGTTTAAGATTGATGACTGGAAAAGCATCAAAGATGAAAAAACGTCAAACAACAAAAAGATGAATATAGGAGGAAATGTTCAAACCAGGGGGAAATCGTCAGGGTCGATCCAGATGATGCTGAGGTTGGGGTTATCGGTGTTGTCACGAGCAACTTCCTTCAGGATTTCCAGGAATTCAAAACCATCTAAGCAGTTGTTAACAGGGTCGATGTCATGATATTATTGGTGACATGAAACATATGATAACTAACGTCTAAATAAAAGGCATTAAGTTTACCTGGGTCATCTTCTTCAGCGAAGGCAACAATGTGCTCTCCATCAATGTCATCCTCCTGTGTAAACAAAAACAAAAAATCCATCTGGATTTTTTACTATTTCCACTCTAAATAACCCAGTTTGGAGATTTTAATAATGTGTAGTTAAACAGACCCCATTTATTAATGAGAGAAACTAGCTTTCTTACCCAGATCTCATACATACTGTGAGGCTGAAGCTTCCTTAAAGTGGGTCTGAAACATTATAGAAACCAATTATTCTACACAATATTAGATACATAGAAACAAACATGTCTGAAAAAGTATTCTGGTTAATATTAGTTCATATAAAATACAACTAAATCAAATGAGTCTTTTATGTTTGTTTAAATATGTTGTTGCTTATATATCATAATTAGCATTATGTCTAACTGTTAGGGAAGCTGCAGCTTATATGCTTAGGTGATTATGACAGGACAGGACTCACCTGTCGTGCTCTTCAATGAAGTCAACAATCTCAGACTCAATGTAGGGCTTTCCAGGGATGGTGACAGGTTCGCCCATGAATGGTTCGTAGAAATCAACTTCATTCATCTTCAGTTTCAGCTTCTTAGCAATCTGTAAAACAGAAAGGGAAGCAAAGACATGCTGAATACATCCTGCAAACTACTTTCAGTCTTCATTTTTTATTTCCTTTAACATCCTACAACCTTGGGGTCAAATGTGGCAAAGAATTTGACGAAAGGATGAAACTCCTCAGCAGCATCATCGTACTCGATGTAATCTGGATTGAGAACAAAAGAACAAAAGGTTTAGGGGCAAGGGCACGGAGCAAGTGTTGTGTTTGCAGCTCAGAAGACCTACGAGAGGATTTCTCGCTCTTAAAGTAGCCGACCAGCCTGATGACATCATCCATGTTGTAGAAACCCTTCAGCTCACGATCGTTGTCGATAATCTCAACGGGATCTTCGATCACCTAAACAGCAGAATGAGACAAACACAGAGAAGTTGTAGTCACCAAGATCTCACCTGTTAGTTTTTCACATCATTCACAGACCTAATAACATTCTGCACATCCAGCACTGGTGTAATGCCTCACGCATCACGCCAGCACTGGTGTAATGCCTCACGCATCACGCCAGCACTGGTGTAATGCCTCTCACGCATCACGCTTGCACTGGTGTAATGCCTCACGCATCACGCCAGCACTGGTGTAATGCCTCTCACGCATCACTTACATCATATAAGAACTCAACAATGGTATCTGCAGCCAGCTCTCCATCATACTCAATTATCTCATTATCTGCAAAGATGTAGATGCTGTCCACTTCATCCAGACCTGAGAAGAGAAAGTACATCAGCATCATAATAAATTAAATTGTCTTCATTCATGTATTAATCCTACAACACATTGTTTCCTTATTTTTGCTTTGCAGCTGTATGGCATGTCCTGGTTACCACTTCAAACAGGCACAGAGAGGAGAGGAGTCTTCTGAGATTTAACAGGCAAAAAACTGCTTTTAAACTCACCAAATACTTCCTGGAGAAAATCATCTTTATACTAAATAAATCAAACTTAAAAACAAGTCAAACCAAGTCATAACTAGAAAAAATGTTTGCAGTTCTCAGCAGAGGGCAGCACAGACTGCAGTAGTTCTTGCTACTTATTGCACAGGTTCATATTTTGAGCCACACCAAGCTTCTCGCTTCTGTTAGTAAATATTAGGACAGTAAAATTGCTTCATCTCAGGCTTACTCTGTGTTTATACAATATTTATTATGTTGCAGGTGCAGTAAAAAAGTGCTCTGTGTAGTTTAACATTGTTCAGACAAAGTCTGAGTAATATGACAAAACATGATGAGAAGACCTACACCAGACAGGAATATGACTAACACACCGAACAAGCCAAATTCACTACTGGATCTACTGGTATACTGGTGCCAGACAACACTGCATATCTGTAGAAGTTCCAGGTTTCAACAGGTTAGAACGAAGGGAACAAGGAAGGTTTAGATCCTGCCTGATCAGTTTGCACTTATTGATGGTGAACTGTATCTCTATGTCACATATCACTGACATATCGTCACAGGGGGATCATGGGTGTATGTTATTGGACCATGCATCCCCGTGTCAGTGGGTTAGCGTGACAACAGAAGGCTGTCGTATCTTTGGTGAACACTTGAGGGCAGGGTTGGTGCACAAATTGTCATACCAAGCTTTGATTTTGGCCAATGTTTATAATCCTGTAGGAATAAATTCCACTTTATTTTTCATCAAATAACAGAATCCACTCATGTGGGAGTGGATTTATTAGAATAAAACAATGTTGATTCATATAAATGATGCTTCTGTAGATGAGCTCAGTTTGTTAACAACGTATGAATGACTGAAATGTTCAATTTGGTTAAGACAGAGAAAAAAAAGCCACAGAGGTAAATTAGAGCAATACTTTGCCAAGCTCACCTAGCTTCTTAGCAACCGCAGAGCTTTTCTTTTCATCCACCAGGCCAAATCCAATGTCCTCGTCGTCAAGCTCATCCAGAACTTGGGCTGCAAGCTAGACGGAGCAACAGGAACACAAAGAGTTTGGAAAGGTGGAGCAAGAGACAGGTGAAAAAAAGGTGCATGGATGCAGATAATTTTTTATTTCTGGCTGATATTTATGATGGTGGACATTTCCAACATCCTAGCAAACCTTTAAAACATACTTTCAGCTTTACTCGTGTAAACCCTTGGCATTTCGTTTCAATCTCGGGGCCCTAAAGGCACCAGCTCCGAAGTGCTGCCTTGCACTTTCTAAATCTGAGTGAAACCAAAGCCAACAATTGACAAGCCTCATAGCAGACACGGGAGGAGGACGGACAGCAGGCCTTCCAGATGAACAAGAGGGGCAGAACTTGACCCAGCTATGTCGAAGGGAAGAGACACTGCGACAGGTGTGGTGGAAAAGGAGAGGAGTTCACACTCTGCAAAAGGAAAGATGCAGCACACATGCACGTACACACTAATACATATCCCATGTAAACATACAGACCCAAAGCAAACCCCGCCTCCTCACACAGAGCAGTTACCTGCTGCACAGGTGCATCAAGCTTTCCATTTGTTCTCACTTCTTATAACCTGCTCACATAACTCAGTATCAGATCTGTCGGGTATAAAATCTGACTGCTGCTCGAAATGTGAGGTTAAACTTGAAGTGAGTCAGAAGCGTTGTAGCAGGGTGCAAAGCAGCGCTGCAAAATGGATCCATACTGTAAGCAGCCAGCTGCCCCGTAGCACCAGCGCAAATAGCCACACACTATTTATACTGTTTTAGTGTGTCATATGTTGCTCTTTGCAGACAGTGATTAATGCCATCCATTCCTCTGATATTTGGATTAGAGACCTGAATTATATATTGATTAGAATTGATTAGATTAGATTACAGCTCTAATAGGACTCAGTTAAAAAGTTAAATTCTCCCAAATCACAACCAAAAGGAAAAAAACTTCTCATGTCTGTTTACGCTCTCGCTTTTAGTTCAAACTTAAAGTTTACCTGCAAGTATTTAGAGGAAGATGCTTTTGTCTAAATCAATAAAGTATTTAGCGTAGTGGTCCGCCTGCTGAATGTACGACCATATTTTTTATTTAGTTATTTTTAAGAAAATAACAAAAACAATGTTCATTTAATTGATTTCATTCTCTAAATCTTGGTTGTCTTAATACCATAGTGCACTGGAATGTAGTGCGCAATGCACACTTTTTTCTGTAGTGCGCACTATAATGGGTAAGTGCTGTCTCAAATGAAACACTGGACACTTGGGCACTTACCAATAGTGACGTACAACCAGTTAGACTATTCTGCTTTACGCCAAAATGATTATTTTATGTCCATCATACGGCTAAAAACTGCTAACAAACAATCAATTACAGTTAGCATAGTACAGTTAGCATGTAAGCTGTTTTTAGCCGTGTAGTGGATACAAAACGTAAAGCAGAATAGTTTCTACTGGTAAATGCCCAACGTCCAGTGTTCCATTTGTCTGAGAAACATCACAAAGAAGATGATAAAAAAAGGAAGACTTTAGTTTAATTTGGTTTCATTGTAGGACAGGATGGCCCTACGATGGAGGGGCAAATCCAGTCCTGCCTTTTAGTCTTTGCATGAAGAGGGTCCTCAGGGAAAACAGGTTTGGGACCACTGCTGTACTGCCATGCCAATATAAAGCCTATAGGCTCTGCAGTGAAACAGATATATTTATTTAAACCAAGAGTGCCAAACTTCAGTCCTCGAGGGCTGGTATCCAGCAGGTTTTTGTTGTGCCCACAGCTCACTGAAATGAATTAATAGGTTGATAAGAACCTGTTGGATCCATTTGGCATCAGGTGTGTTCATGCAGGGAAAAAGCCAAACCTGCTAGAAAGTGGCCCTCAAGAACTGGAGTTTGACACGTGTCCGAAGCGCATAAAATGAGCTTAAACAGGCCCAAACATAATTTCCTGAAAAATGTTTATTTTTCTAATAAAATGTAGACAATTGGTGGAAAAACTCTATACAATATTTTAAGTGTATCGCAACATTCATATCAGCAATTATTTAGACAGCACATATAAATTCTCCTGTTAATGCCTCACTAATGGAAACCTCAGATCCAATGACATTTTTTTGAAGTGATTTGGGTGAATTTATACTGGTTGCATGTTTCAGTGGATGATTGTGGGGATGGATGGATTGATGGACATGTTAGAGGTGGATTACCAGGTTAAATGGTGTTTATTTCAAACAACATACACTTACTTTTCTTTTCACAAATGGAACTTAATGTGGCACAGCCCAAGCTGCTGCTGTTACTGGACTTTGAAAGCAGTTCAGTCTTCATTGGTCTGCCATGTGGGTTCTTACTTCGTGCAATTTCATTTCTTTTTAACTAAACTGCAGTCAAGGAGTGAAAGAAGTGGAACAATTAGTAGATACTGCATCAGCAGGAGGATCTGTATTTCACAGCCCAGCTCTGAAACACTTGGACGCAAGCAGCATACCTCAACATACCTGAAAGATATTTGCTGCTACGCTTGTGACCAACTGCAAGAAGATGCAACACTTTAGAGAAAAGCACAAAAGTCACAGCCTCCGGGTTTCAGAGGAGACAAAAAGGATTACACTTAGAAGAAATTAAATATGGCCCCATTCACTACCACAACCTAAGAACCTCATATACAGACGAGTCTGCGGGAAAAATCATTCATCTCATTATAATTTAGATAATACAACAATCATTTGGATTATTAACCCACTTAGCATAAAAAGAAAGGAACTTATTAGTTCTGGTCATTATTTCTTTGTTGTAACGAATCTGCACGTTTGTAAATAAAATTAGATTGTGGGATGAGCAGCAGGTTTGAGGGGATCGTGCACGCAAGTGATAAACTTGCCAAATTTTTTCCATCAGTGCCAAACAGCTGATTCTGCTATTGGCTCTTATTTTGCACTAGTGGTAACTCAGCTAAGGGCTGCACGGTGGCGCAGTTGGTTAGCTCTGTGGCCTCACAACAAGAAGGTTGCCGGTTCAAGCCTCAGTTGGGGTGGGGGTCGAACCGGGGAATCTTTCTGTGTGGAGTTTGCATGTTCTCCCCGTGTTAGTGTGGGTTCTCCCCGTGTTAGCGTGGGTTCTCCCCGTGTTAGTGAGGGTTCTCTCTGGGTACTCCAACTTCCTCTCACAGTCCAAAGACATGCACCTTGGGGATAGACTGATTTGAGACTAAATTGCCCATAGGAGTGAATGTGTGTGTCTGATTGTTTGTCTATGTGTGTTGGCCCTGTGATGGATAATGGATGAATAAGCAGAATGGATGGATGGATGGATGGATGGTAACCCAGCTGCTGGAAATAAAGAGCCTGACTAAAGTCTGCCGGCCAGCAACTCCCTCACTGCTAAAAACAAGGCTTGTCATCATTAGAGGCAATCTCAGTGCCGAGACATAAGACAAGATGAGATAATGAGTGGTAATTCTATGTCTCAGTGGGGTCAAACTGTCCTCCTAGATGACAACGCTCAACCCCCGTAAGCAGAGGAGTCTATCTCTAGAATTTGGGAGTTGAGAGGAAGGGATGACCTGTCTGCAGTCCTGACCTCAACCTCAATAAACACTAATGGGATCAGCTTGGGCCTGCTGTTCTTGCAACTAGAAGCCCATTTATGCTACATGCTAAAGATGGATGAGGAGCCTTCTATCCGTTTTCTGTGCACTGTATATGTAAGGCCCCGTCCACATGTGGTGGTCGGAGAGGTGCGGATTGGCTGTTACCATCAGTTTGTCTCATGGTAGCTACTCATGTAGCTCATCATCCTCAAGTATGAGGAGTAATTGAATAATGATGCAATATAAATTGCTTGGAGTGTGCAATACAAATCTTATCCATTATTAAATGCTGGTTAAAGAATTAATCTGCAGCATGTGACCAAGCAGAGGACCAGCATGAGGAGGTGCCATGCTGTTAGATGCATACGGTTCCTCCACGTCCTACTGATTGTTGAATAAAGAAATCAGTAAATTTGCCAGCATATCTTTATTCCTGAAAAATTCAATCATCCCTTGAATAAAAGCAAGTTTCTCTTGAGCCCAACCTACATTCTCAACCCTGCTGCTCATCCCATAAGTGGATTTCCTTACAAATACAGCTCCAGGTGAGCAGCCTTAAGATGTAAGAAGCATCCTTTTAATAAGAACTCCCGAAAACAGATGTCTTTTCTTTCATCTTAAGTTTGGTTTAAGCTACATTTATGTTATATTCAGAGTCCTGTGCCCTGAGCTGCAAGAACATAATGTTTCCCAGGACATGAAATTATGCACCAACTCGATGGACAGAAAAGATGGGTTTATACAAGAAAACATTTAGCAAAATACAGCAAAACAGAAAAATATGCAAAACATTTCACACATAAATACATTACACATACATGACATAATATTTCTCATCATGAACCTGAAACAGGCCACTTTGAAAATGAAGAACAAACATGTGTGGCTACCTTCAGTTTATACGGCGGCTCATGATCCCACACGGGTTTAAAAGTAATACCGCTGAGATTTGTGTAACGACCAAAACCAAAAAAAGAGAAGCCATGATGCTAAATGTGAGAGGAATTTGTCACATTTTGCATTTTTGCAACAGCAGTCTGAAAACAAAGACAGATTTCAAAGAAACACCACCATTTTCCAACTTGCCCTTAAGAGACTGAAAAACATGTTGCTGTGGAAACCTGATGAAGTGGCAGACATTACCAACAACGCTCGGAAGAGACATGACAACAGCAGTCACCAGACTAATACTCCTCAAAGGTTATCCGTATTTACAGCTCGGTTAACGCAGGACATGGAACTATTAGCAGTGCTATTCATGAGAGAGATGAAGCTGTGGGAGTTTGCAGTGAGGGAGTATGTCAGGGAGGCCTGCAGCTATAGAAATAAGTGTTGAGAGGATATAAAGAGGGCATACCAAACACACATACCTTTAACAACAATCATCCTCATGACTTCACACTCTCTCATCTTTTTCTTCCTTCTGTTTTACTCCCCTAAGACTCGTGTTTAGTCTTTCCCATCTGGCCCCTTGCTATCACCCCACCAACCCAGAAATCTGAGTGTGCAGAGCCAAGCAAAGGGTCAGCAGTGTAATTGCTTGGCTCAGTCTCCCAGTGCCCAGTGACTCTCATCCAATGCCCAGTCACTGTCAGCTTGTCATGTGACCATGCTGAGAGCAGAGTATCATGGTGAGTTGTCAAAAACGTGTTCTGGGTTGCTGCCGCACTTGGCTCTGGCACAAAAATCATGAGCCGAGAGAGGAGAGAGTGTTTAAGGATCTGTGGTCATACAAAAACTGTTAACCATTACTATATATTACAACGTGCTACTGCTACCATATTACCACCTATTCTGTTCAACAGAATATGTCGTCACATATTAAAAATGGTAGTCACCCTCAGTACTACCGTCTTTCATTTTGTTACCCAGAGAGAGTCAGTGAAAACCTATCTGGTGTCTCTAAAATGCTGATACCCAGTTCTCTCTGCAAAGACAGCCGTGACTGGCCGAGCGTCTTAATGAGAACAGCATTGCAAGACTTATTTACATACATCTGCTATTATATTCTCAACATAAAACTCATAGGTCATCACAGGTGTTGGGAGCGTCCCACATCAGAATTAGTTAGCAGACATGTGCAGAGCTGGACATCACACTGCACCAGTCTGCTAATTACCCATTGATTTAAATAGCATAAAATATTTTTACATGCTACATGTAAATTTGTAATCAGTTTTGGTAATCTCGTTGGTATTTTCCTGTAAAGTAGAACCCAGGTACTAATTTGTCAAACTGAACATAACTGAATCAGCTACCATTCGTCCTCAGTCTGACTGAATAATTATATTTTACACCAGCAAGGAGACGTTTTTTGCTTCTATTTGGCTGAACAAAGCTCACAGACACAGTTTATATCCACATTTTTTTATTAAAACTTGATTTATTTATATAAATATGAATCAGACCTCAGTCTGATTTCAGTGAACATTAAGCAGTGAGCGTAAAATGTTTTGTTTATCTAATAAAAGTGTGTCTGTCTGTAATTTGAGTGACTACTGTAGATCCATCTGAATTCATTACAAATTATTTTATTGCCAGATCTAATCTCATGTAGTCCTTTTTCTTTTTGTTGATGCTCTTTATGCCTCTTTCGCATCATTTCACCCCACCAAGTGTTAAACGTTTTAAGGAAAACACTTTGAATTGTCATGTCTGTAAAATGTGCTTTATAAATAAGCCTTTTCTATTGCGTCACCATGTTTTAACGTTGCATAAGGAGTTGAGCTTCTTGCTCTGCCTGCTTGTGGTGGAAATATTGTAATACAAGCTATTTCAGTGGGTTTGTAAATACAGGAGCTCATGTGTTGTCTTACTGCAGGGAGGAATGCATAACGAGCTAGCTAAGCTAACAGCTAATTTTACTTGGTAAGATTTAAAAAAATAATAAAAGTACCAAAATAAAAAAAAATCAAAATACAACATAAAAGTCCAGTTAATAGATTAATTGCTTTCATAAAGAACTTTTATGTGGTTTCTAGCTGTGAATTTAGGTAAATATCAGTATTGCATTGAAACTAAACGTCTAACAGTTGATAACTAACACAGAGCCACGTCTATTTTCCTAATGTGAACATCACAAATCGTGTTTCAGTGCTTTCTAACCTGCAGATCTGCAACATTTTCTTTTCTTTTATAAGCATCAAAACTATGTTTTCATCAGAAGATGACCTTTCCACATCTACTTGTATGTTCAGCTGAATTTGAGTCTCAGGGACTTCTTATTTGTTTTTAGCATGTTTTTCAGTGTGAGAAGTGATGATTCACACATTTGTGTGTGCGTCACCTTGTGATGTAAGTCACTCAGGGATAACCCAAGGGATGCAAGCAAGCAAACTTCGCTCATTTCTTAAAAGGCACGGCACTTTGTGCTAAGAGTTTAAATATTCAGACTTAACACAAATGCACTTGTGATGAAAATGTGATGTAAGATCTAAGCACACATTTACCATTTACCTGAAAAACCATCATCCTGTTACTCTGATACTCGCCATCTACCTCAACCTGGCACCCAAACTCCTGAAATATAAATCACTGGGATCTTATGGCATTCATAGGAAGCAAACCCATCCTGATAAACTCTACTCCACTAAAATCCAAAGCATATTTACTAACACCCTGGTACCAGACACTCCAGGAAAGCCTCAGATCTGTTTGGTCCAGTTACAAAACCATTTATATTCCAGTTTTTACAGTAAGCTTTGAAATGTCTCTGATAGCAAATGACTCATGACATGCAAGAAAAATGAATCTCGCTGTCACAAAAGAGCACCTCAATCAGTGTAAACGAGAAGAAACTAAAGGTTTTCAAAGCAAAGCAGGTTTCTTGGCATATGTGTAAAATTAGAAGTTTATCCGACTTCCCCCCCTTTAAGCTAGACGGTAAATTAGTAATGGTCGCTGTAACACATCACAGCCATCTACGCCAGGCTGTTACATAACACTGAACCAGGGTATCATGAAAGATTCAGATGCAACAGCACAGAAAACACTCAGAAAGCCAGAGAGGGAGACAATCCTTGATTCAGCAGAGAAAAGATTTCCTGTCTTGTTTCAGCAGTTTGGGTTCTTTTTAAAGAAAAAAGGTGCGTTCAGCTTTACCTTTCAGTATGTTCTCATGCAGAGAAAGTTTTTCACAAAGCCTCACAGGCACACTGGATTGTTTACCACAACTAAGTGTGAATGCGAAGCTGCCTGGGACCATCTGTGACCAGCTCACTCAGACAGCAATAAGCCACATTACTAACATGTCACACAGCAATCTCATCTCATAAACTCACAGTCCCTCATGCATTTGTCAGACCTGCAGATGGTAATAATGCCACGTGTTGTTGCACTGAGGTCATTTCAACATGATGGGAAATATGCCAAAGCAGGAAGTGGAGTCCTTTTTCCACAGATTGATTTATATGTGAGAAACCATCAGCTTTCTTTGCTTCAACAAACATATAAGTATTGTTATTTTAAATCAGACATTTTTTCCGTTAAAATTCAATTCAATTCAATTCAATTTTATTTATATAGCTCCACATCATGACAGTGTCATCTCAGGGCACTTCACATCTTATTTGAGCCAATTCATCAAAATAGCCTATATAAGAGAAGCCATGAGATTACATTGAATATTGACTTGGATGCAATCCCCAGCCTGAGCAAGCATGAGGCGACAGTGGGAAGGAAAACTCCCTTATAAGAGGAAGACAAAACCTCCGGCAGAAGGTTCAAAACATCTGACAAAGTTTAAAAGATGAAAAGATATAAAACAAAGACTGAGCCTTTAAACCAAGATGTGTCGAAGGAGGCAGTAAGATATGGTGATACCCCTTCATATAAACCATTATCATTCCTGGAAAGTGGGAAGAAGGAAAACTACAAGTAAACAATAAACAATAAAAATGACTTAGATCCAGTATCAAGGTTCCAGATGGTGGCAGATGTTCATTTAGGACTGGCAGGTCAGGGGATAATTTCTCCCTTCTCCCTTTTCTTTCTTTTGTTGGGAGACCACTGGTTGTGCTGGAATCCCATAAATACTGCTGGTTATGTGATTCAGGGAAGGAGAACACACCTGAAACCAGGTATGTTGGTTGATATCATAAATTATAAATAAGCCAAACCTATGCATCACATTGCTTCTCATCATGTGTGCTTTAAATTTAAGTAAATATTAAATGAATTAACCATAATGAACATGAACGAGCAATTTGTCTTTCCTCCATGTTGTCATGAGCTGCTTCTGCCCACACTGAATGGAAACTGTCTGCACTGGGACAAATGGAATGACTGAAAGCATCATTAGCTGATTTATGCTTTATCCTTGTCCGGATACCTTCTGCTGCATCAGTCTGATGTGTATATAGTGAGCATGTAACAACAGAAATAGCAGGGCAGGCCTTTAGAACCACATCTGTTTCGGATATCAGCTCATCTGTCCAGGCAGGAGGACCGGTACATGTCTTAACAACAGGTAATGTGAAGCACCAGTTCTATCTTTATTCAGCTCCAACTCTTACTGGAACGCCTGGGTTTCAACGCCACCAAGTTCAGGTTTGAATTTTTCATGGTGCACTCTGATCCCCCTCCTATTTCCTTGACATTTTTCACCCATGAATACATAATGAGACATTCTCTGATACAGAGAGAGAAACATTAAACAAAAAGAGAGGAAATGTTAGGGATGAGGGAGCGCGCAGCAGACCCGTTTATAAATCATTAATTACAGGAGGAAAAGTACAAACACATATATTCTGCATGTCATGTCTTTGGGCTGCCAGCTGTACTTGTAATGCCCTTTACAAAGTAAAAGCTCATGTTGGATACACGGTTCTCCTTCCAGCATAAGTTGTTTGTCTTCAAGCAAAGCAGCTCATAAACAGCAGCGTTAGAGCAAAGGACAACTCTGAAACCAAACGGGTTGTGTGAATCAGTGAAACCACATCTGCATCTACCTGGCACTAACTCAGTTTCAGACATTTTATCTGACTTTGTGCTGTATGCTAACCAAGAAAACAACAGCTTAAATACTGACTTTAAATCTACACAAACATCTAAACAAACCTACCTTCTGAGTGTTAAGAGTGAAGCATTAACATGCAGTTTTTACAATAACTGAGAAGAAATTTTCTTTTTGTTGATGTTTGTTAGATAATGTTACTGAATATAAGATTTTTTAACAATGCTGTGTGTCAAAATGTCAGCAAGTCACCTTCTGATCTTTATTCAAACAGCTTGTTGACAACAGTTTTATTTTCACCTTTATTAAAGGAAAACAATCTATCAGAAGAAGTAGGATTCTTGGTTTGACTCCCTGCTTTGAGCTTGAAGATCAGCATTGAGGTGATCAGAAAGGAAACAGTGTTCATCTGATCTCTGAGAATTTCACTTATTCTGTAAAAAAAAGCCTAAACATATAGAAGAAAGTCCTTCATAAGGCACTAAGTTACTATTTGTAATTGAAGAATGGAGAAGCAAGAACAACCACAGGTTTCTTTTAAGCATCGTAGCCAGGTTAAGACCTGTGGTTTCATATGTGATCCTTTAAATCTCAGCTGTGATCTGCATAGTATCTGCATAAACAAAAACCAAGAAAAAAGGGATGCTACCCTTCCCACTATTGATAATGTCTCACCTAGAGCAGGTGTTGGTTTAGTGTTTGGACTGGGATAACAACTTCACTTAAATGTTCAGCTTTTATTTTAGACCCAATCTCAACCAGACAAAACCACATTTTTCCCTGAATCAATACATCTGTTCTGGATTTGATCAACACATTGTTAACAACAGGATCTGTACCATAATCTTTTATTTATACCTTCACTTAAAGGAGATATATCATGCTTTTAAATCCTTCCTTTTAACATGTAAATCATTCATTTATTGTCTGTATGAAGTAGAACCGCAATGCTTTGGTCTGAATTCCTGTTTATTCTTGCTCCACACATATACATATATAT
>JBAMHV010000005.1:18056129-18085239 GCA_037177535.1 Pseudomugil gertrudae | reverse complement strand
GGGTTCTCTCCGTGTTAGCGTGGGTTCTCTCCGGGTACTCCGGCTTCCTCCCACAGTCCAAAGACATGCACCTTGAGAATAGGCTGATTGGAGACTCTAAATTGCCCATAGGAGTGAGTGTGTGTGTGCATGGTTTTGTGTCTGTGTGTGTTGACCCTGTGATGGACTGGCGACCTGTCAAGGGTGTACCCCGCCACTCGCTCGTTGTGAGCTGGGATTGGCTCCAGCCCCCCCGCGACCCCATTAAGGGAAAAGCGGTAGAAAATGGATGAATGGATGGATGGTTATGTAACAGACTAAGAAAAAAAGGGGCAGGGTGCAATAAAACAGTAGTTGCATGATGATGATGACGATGCAGCTGTGTCACACATATTTAGCTTGTGATTGTTTAAATGATGGCTCTAATAGATTCAAGTGGAGGAAGTTAAGGCACAAGGAGAGTAGTTGCATAGAGAATGTGGTCATTTGTTGTCCTCTTGTGGCAAAACAAAGATATGAGTCAAAAACAATTGTGTGAAATGCTTTAAGGCATTCACACAATAGTTTTTTTCATTTTTTTCTCTCTCTCTGTGCTGCATCATCATAAATGAGACCAATTCAGCTGTGCAGCCGTGCCTTTGCCTACAGTGTCTCACAAAGTTACAGTCCAGGTCCATGAGTGCTAGCAAGCCAGGAAACCATGAGATTTGGAAGAGGAAGAATTAAGTCATTTTGTTCTCAGGAGCGGTAACAGGGAGGGCTTGTTTCCGACACATCCGAGTTCATTGTACACAGACATGAAAGCCTGGATGAGCATAAACTAGTCTGCACAACAAGCTAAACGTTCTTTAGTAATCAATGTTTGTTGATCTTTGAAAGAGTGAACTTAGCATTATTATGGCATTTTTATTATATTAGTTGAAAATGGTCTCAACATTAATTATATCCTGCAATAGTATCATTTATCGCAATATTTTTCTCAGACAATTAATCGCATTGCGAGACAGGCCTAGATATGAGTGTCTGATTGAAGATACATATAATATTTAACAAAAATTGGTCAATTATTTGACAAATTGGTTTCTCATTGCTTTTTTCTTTCTCTTTCTCTCGCTTCATGTGGAAATCAAGACATCATCCGCCAGCCTTCTGAAGATGAGATCATTAAGCTGGCCCCTCCACCTAAAAAAGTCTGAGCTTTTTACCCCCCGTTTTTGATCCTAGCACCTTGATTTCACCATTCCTGGCACTCGAATCAACTAACCAACCATTTCTGTCAAAATTTGTCAGTCTCTACACCTCAAACACATCCAACACAGCACACAGACAAACACATCTAACTGCCCCACCTGCCCCACCTTCCCTACTTCACTCCCCAGGTATGACACACCCTGCCAGAGGTACATGCAGCCAGCCACCTTCAACCAAATATGATCATAGCGCCATGGCTTTTTCCCAAGCTAAGGGGAAATGGAAAGCTACAGGGGACAAAAAAGGACACAACAAATCTGGAGTTGGACCAACGAAGTTACGCGTCTGACGAGAGAGCCAAAGTCTACCCCCGAATCGCACACTGAGTGGGTCAGTTCAGGATGAGTTTATCTGTGATGTGTGTGTGTGTCATTCAAGATTAAGGTAACACAAAGGCTACATCCACCCACGAAGAAGAAACTATTTACCCCGTCTCCAAGCAAATCACAATAAAATGGCATATTTTCATGAGAAAAACTTATGGATAATAGATGCCATTTAGTTCTATACACACTGTATGAGCAACGACATGTAACTGTGACAAAATGAAGTCAATAGTCCTTTAAAAGTTTATTGGCTTTTTGGTTTTTTGTTTGTTTTTTGGTTTTAATTCCCATATTTGTGCAACATAGCCAAGCTATCCAAACTAACTGAAAATTATTAAACTACTTTGTGAACATGAACCAAAACTAAAATATCTAAGTAGATAGTTTTGACCGTAACAGAAGAATCTGGTAAAAATACATTAAAACTTACTCTTAATGTGTTATCTTATTTCTGTGAGGGTGTGTTTTAATGAGCGGCTAGGTGTTTAAAGAGCACAGTTTGTGTTTATAATACGACAGGATTAGTTTTAATGTTAAACTCACACCTGGAAAGTAGCACAGGGTTAGTCTTATCATAACGACTCAAGACGGGGAGTTGTTTTCAGTCTTGCTAGGGTGTTAGCTAAGCTAAGCTAACCCCCGCTAACAGCTATTAGCTAAGCTAAATAAACCACTGCGACCAGGTTAGTTAAGCCTCTGATCGTATTCTCATCTAACTCAGAAAGACGGTATATTTCCTAAAATGTGTGCGTACCCCACATATTTCATAAAGATGCCAATTCTCACAAAGTCACTGTATTCAAAGCCAAACTTTTAAGTTACAATTTAAACAGCAGGACTGTGTGTTCCCTTTACTCTGACATAGATAATTATATCATTTAGAGCAAAAAGGTCTGGTATTTAAGAGGATTATACTGTATTTAAAGATTATTTTCATCTAAAAAAAATAAATAAAAAGCCAATATTTGCCTTCTGCTCATTGCAAGAATTTAGATACAATATTTAGTTTGGACAGCTTACAGCATTTATTTGTCTTTAGAGGAAATTGCTTATTTGTAGGTTGTTTTCATCACGAGGACCAGTTTGGGAAAGTCTTTGTTAGGAGCTAGTTGGAAATGTATATATACAATTAATATATTACAAAAATGACAACACATGTAATATAATTATCTGCTGTTTATGCTCTAGTGAGAAAACTGGCTTTAGCAGACAATTCCCACCATATGTTTAAAGATAAAACAAGGTTCTAGCTAATTTCAAGATATTTAGTATCCGTTTGTGAGCAGGAAGATTAGACTAGAGAATACAGAAGTGTATTTGAGAGTGTATTGGACATCATATGTACTACTGTTATGGTGTGATACATAGAATAACAAAAAAATCAGATTTTTATGTTGCCATTTTATCTGTTGCACAGGAAAAACTGACCGATGTAATTTAAAAAAAGCTGTGTCTTCTGGTTAGAAGATAAAAAAAAAGAAACCATCAAAGTGCATGTTATTGTTAAACGCATTACGCAACAACTGTACATAACCGTGACCGCTAAAGGACACATGTGCTCATAACCTGACTATGCCATTCCTGCCATGTACCAACGCAGACGCTAGCAAGACTGTTGAAACTAAACTATAACTGCTCTATCGAACACTGTGTATCTTTTACCCCACAACGAAGCCTTAGCAGAATTTGCGTTAACCCCAAAATTGTTCACAACTGTGAGAGATGGCGTGTGCCAGCACACACATCGCGTCAATCAGAGCGGCTCTCACTTTTATTCTTTTTAAAGTGAGTGGTGCTACTTTTATTTGAGATTTGCTAAGGACTTCAGTGTCGGTGTGTACACGATGTCTGTGGTGTTTCTGTCCTTACTGTCCTCGAAGATTTAAAAACTGAGTATTTTAGTGTAGGACAAGTTATTTATCCCAACCCTGTCTTTGCCACTATGCTCCACACCCACCCCAGTGCCAATGACCTTTCATTTCTTATTTCTATTCTTTGTTGCCCTTTTATATTACTTTATATTATATTACTACGTATTGTAATGTTGGACTGATTTCTTTCCTATGCATTTACCACTGTAGGAAAAATCTGCCCAGTAACGTTTCCTCCCAGCAAACCAGTAACATCCAAAAATGAACCCTTTAACACGAGACCATCCTGATACACTTGCTTTGAATTTTGCATGATGTGTTTGCTGGATGTAATAACATTCAAACATTTAAATCGGGAAAGAAAACCTCACAGACCAGCTTGACTGAGCTATTATAAGCAAAAAAAAATCCAGATTAAATCAAACTTTTTATAGTGTTGCAGGATATATTTGCCTTGTAAATACTTTGAAACTGTTATATTGTGTTTGTAATATTTAGACTGGGTTATTTTATGTTTTAGCTAGTAAGAGCACTCCACCTTTTGGTTCCTACAATCAAGTGGATCAATTTGGATGGTCGTTGGATGAAAAAAGAGAATTAACGTGTGTTGTATCTGTTTTTTATATAACAGTTTCAAAATACTTCTTGGTGTTTTTTTCCCTTCGTAGTGGTTAGACTGGTCCACTAAGCCAGACCTGCACACACTGTGGGACCACTGCATCCATCTCAAAGGGAGGCAGTTGTACTCACTGCTCTGACCTGTGGGTAATCAGGGGGTGATCGGGTCTAAATGATGAACTGCTGCTGTATCAAGCTTTGGTCATTTTAAACACACACGTTCCTATGTGCAGATTTTTCCTTGCATTTCCACGATCATACAAAATAACAGCAAGGACCGTCGGTTTGTGTTCGTTTTCTGCTACTTGGAATGCTTCTTGAAATGGTGGCTTGTGAATTTAGACGTGTTTGACCTCGTGACCTCTTTTTGTTTATTATTATTGTCTCGCTCCCTGTCAAAATTTTCCTTCGCATTAATGTGGACGTTTAATCGGTAGTTTGAAAATAGTCTGTTGGCTAAATTTAAGCTGCCTGAAGTCTTGGTAAATGCTTAAGATGACACATATTCAGTGTTTGCATTAACACACGGCTTTGCTGAGACCTTCTCAATCGTCTCTTTCTTTACATCTAGTTCTCGTTTCCTAAAACGCAGTCCTGTGATTAGTACAGCCGCAGGGCAGATTATATTTTTCACATAGCTTTTTCCTCTGTAGCCATTGGCACATAATATATCGACATATCAGCCACAAGTGATGTCAAATCTGGATATTCGGAAAGTACATATCAACTTAATAAATGCTGCAAAAGACTAAAACTATAATGTATTTATGATCAATACATAATTGGAACTACTACAGCTTTAGATGAAGTAGGCGATGAAGAGGCAGGAGTGGAAATATTTAGCATGGAAATGCAAACAGTCAACTAAAATTCATTCCAGTATTTTCCCTTATTAGTAAGACGTTGTTTACTTCTTTTCCTTATTATTTTTTATTTAATTTGCTTGTAGATATGTATTTTGGATTCATGTTGCTGTGTTTGTTTTTCAATTGATTAATTTATTTAATGCCTATATATATATTGTTGTTTTTACATGTCCTGATTTTGTTTTACTAACTGGAAACAAATTAAGGGGATAAAAACCGTGTATCGACTCTGTTCTTATTCATGTCTTTTCTTTATGTTTTGCTCTTATTTTTTGGGTGATGGTTTTTACGGGGAGGGAGGGGGACAAAAACTATGTTCATTTACTTGTATTTACTGATATGTAACATATTACACGTTGTGTTGTGTTTGATCAGAGGTTTCGTGTTCACTGCTTGTAAAACAGTTTTTTATTCAGACAGTTTCCAAATCATGACAAAAGATGAGAGCGGACACAGATTTCATAGTCTGACATTGTGGTTTTGTAAAGCATGCTGTGCTTGCACCAAGAAAAAAAAACATTAGAACAATATTGTAAACAATAAACATTCATTATAACGTTTACAGAACCCTCAGGGGTTTTATAGATAAGTAAGGAATATAGAATAAAATCCACATGGATATAGCATCTAAACCAGAGGTCTGCCATCCAGCAGGTTTTAGTGTTTCCCTGCTGCAACACACCTGATCTAAATCGATGGCTTATTAACAAGCAGGTGCAGAAAATGACGAGTTGTTGGAGAACTTTTTTAGTTGAATCAGGTGTGTTGTATCAGGGAAACACCTACACCTGCAGGGTGATAGCTCCCCAGGACTCCCTCATCTTAACTATAACATCTAGCAATTTTTGTTGCTAGCTAATTTAGTTAGCCCATGTTACATTTGAAAAACATAAACATATTTTACTAAACTAGATAAATAGGTCTGATAGTATTCTTCAACACCATAAATAATGCCGAACCAGGCTAATAAAGTCCTGAAATTAAAATATTGAACTTGAAATGACTAAATAAGTTGTCATGAAATTGAGCATTAGGCTACATGTGCCCTTTGTTAGCTAGCTAGCTAGTTAGCTCAAGCTTTTTAAAGTAAACATTTCTACCGGGGGCCAATAATGACATGGCCATTGTAATAACCTTTAGAGTATATTTCCAGATGGTTCTGTGCAATTTTTAGTTTCTCAAAGAGCTGTGTTGGGTTTCAACTAATTATTTTAACGTTTGACGTGTTAATGAACAACTAAAGATGGAAGAAGTAACGGGAAGTAAATGAGTGCTGGATAGAGTAAGAAGTAAGGAATAGTTCTGGTGTTTGCTGCTGATAGGGAAATAAAACTCATTGTAAACAGAGCAAAATGGATATGTTTATGCTTTAGGAAGCGACACATGTGCACACTGATGTGAAGTCTGCAGCTGTACGCAAGTAAACTAGATTGCATCCAGTTTCAGAGTGTTGTTGTTGAATGTGGCGGGCTTTGCACAGGAATGCTGTAGCGGGAAGTAACGTTGACTTTAGGAATGTCTGATCAATCACTTGAAATGATGATGTGCAGCAACATTACCTTTTCTTTTGATAAAGTGTGATGTTTGGGCTTACCCGTTTGCACTTTATAATCAAGTTAATTACATTTTTATAGAGCTGCACAGCAAGAGTTAGAGTTTTATTTTGCATTGTAAGGAGCAAAGTTTTCATTTCAGCATCATAGCAAAATATGCCAACTGGATTCAGTTGCAGACAGGTGGGATGAAGAGATTTTGTATGACTGTGAACCGTTATGTGAACTCTTGATTTGCGAGTAATGTTTGTGGCGAGAAAAGAGATTTTCTGAAGTGAACTCTGGTGTGATCTGCACTGGAGGTCTTTAAACATTACTCTGGTATGATTATAAAGTGTCTAGATAGCCCAGATTTCCAGGTAGGATTGAAGGATTTGTAGGTTAGAAAGGTTTTTGCAGACATGAGACCTGAAATGTATTTGAGAATCGTCTCCCTTGATATGAAATTGAAATACACCCCATCAGACTGTGAAAAATACCTCTGTGTGGTTTTAGATTGATATTCTGTATTTTGAAACTAATCTATTAAGTTATTTCTACGAGTTTCCCTGTGCGTCGCTGATTTGAGTCAATCAGTGGAGTGTTTTTTCTCTCACAACCTGCTTGTTTGTTATGTTATAAAGTGCTCAAATGGTGTCACAAGTGGCAGGTAGAGGCAATCCAGTCCGTTATGATTGTTATTTAACACTCTTAAAGTGATGTGTTCATGTAGATGTGCACCTGTTTGGTATCATCCACACATCCGAGTTTGGTTTGAGACAATAAAGTGATGCAGTTCTGTCCCTGTGACGATAAAATAAAGTGTGACATTAAGCCTAATGACAAAGGGATGAGTGTTGTTACATCCACTGTATTTCCACATTCAGCTCCCATGATAACCCCGCTGGTTGCCATTGGCTCAATGCTGTTAGAAACTGTTCCTGGTTTCCCTCTCACGGAGCAAGAAGTACTTCTGAATGGTTTTACTGCAACAGAATACGGGGCAGAAGCATAAATGTGTACTTTTTTTGTCATGATTTAAGAGACGGAGCTGAAATTATGCCATTTTGTCATTGTGCTAAAATGAATATAAATATTATATATTAAAATATATTTGCTAACCAACATTTTTGTGTGTTTTCATTGACAAATAGATGAGTCATTACAATGCCATTGACATCTGATGCCTTAAAGCAAATTATAAAGATTTTATGTAGATTAGCTTTTTGTAATTTGGGATTAATTCATAGTGAATTAAGAAGCATCTCAACAATACCTAAAGGTACTCTACGACGAAGTATTAGGTCCACAGTGGGAATTTTTTTTTGTTTTCTTCACTTTCAAGAGACTTGAAATGTCAAGAATAAAGGCAAAATGACGAGAATTAAGACAAAATACAGTTTCAAGAATAAAGTCGAAGCAGAGTTTTGAGAATAAAGTTAAAATGAAAATAAAGCTTTAAAAAAATCTAGTTAAATCTGGTGTCGATCCAGATTTATAATCAATAACAGGCGTGGGAGGTTACAGAAGATATAGGTGGGAGGTGATGACTACAGATGGCGTACGTATAGGAAATGCTGCACACATTTAAGTCCTGATTCATAAAACAGTGCACATGCATGTTTCACGCCTGTTTCTGTGCACTCAGCTAAATTTTGCACACGTAAGGGAGCGTCTTGTCACACCTAAAAGATCTGGGATCTCATTTATAAAACTTTGCTAACAAAGAAACTACAGGTGGCACAAAACAGGAAGTGCTACGCACATTTAACTCCTGATTTATAAAACGTTGCGCATGCGCATCTCACACCTCTTTCTGTTTATAAATCATGACCAACACTAAATTTAGCGCACGTGCTGAAGCGTCTTGTCGCGCCTACGTGTTGGCTATTAAAGGTCAGGCGAACACCCCTGATTAATATTAATCGATCCTGTTTCCATGAGGGCTCAGCGGGGAAAAAAAAAGCAGAAAATGTTTTTTTTCTGGAAAGTGAGGTAGAAATTCTGACAATGTTGTAAAATATAAAAATATTTTTTTTGGGTGGACACAGAGAGACATCACCAAAACCACCAGAAAGATAGAGAGGAGTGTCAGCAGGTAACAGGTGATGTTAACGTCTCATCAGACGACCGGACCGTTCCAGAAAGAAGTGGTCAGACATTAATGTGGAGTGAAAAGCACATCGCCGTGCACAGGATGAGCGTGCACGCCATGGAGGAAGCTCACAGCCTCATTGCTGCTCCCAGTTTAGAAGCTGCGAGTCCATGCTGGAACCAGAAGCACCGGACGATGCTGCAGGTGATTTATTCCTTTGTCTCAGATTATAAACGAACATGGACACTACGAGACGTCTCGGGGTTCATTTTATTTAATGGTAAAATGTAGTTCATGTGTGTCCCTGCTGAGTTTGCAGTGCTGCAGCTGGTTGGACAGGGTGAGGACAGCGCTTTGCCTCCAGCAGTCGTGTCTTTGCAGAGGGACACAATCAGCATCATCAAGAGTTGGTGCAGGAATTGATGAGAAATAAAGAAGTCCTGCAGAAATGACAGAATTCTCCACATCGTGTGTTGCATCACTTCCAGACGCTGCGTAAAGCTGCAGCATCTGGTTCTATATGAGGAGACGGATTTGGGGACAGGGACATCTTTTGTCTTTTAGTAGTCGTGGCACGTTCTCATTTTGTAACACCTGCTCTTCATCAGCACAAGGCCTGTGTTGAAAAGATCAATTTATCGATTTTGAATAGATTGTCATATGACTTCCTAAAGATCGATCCGTAAATCCAGAGATCAATTTTTTAAAATAAGTTTCCTTCAGTGAACTTTAACCTATTTTAACCTACCATGCGCGCTGTGTGTTACGATCTCAAAACAGTGAACACGGCGTCAGAAACGAGCAGAGTTTGCCAAGCCCCGGTTTTTGAAAACGCCCGAAACATTTACAGCTGCGATCTGGAACAACGGAGAAAGGTGAGGAAAGGACCAACGGAGAGGTGAGCTTGACAAAAGCAAAGCGATTTGCAGGGTATGCCAAATGGAGGTGAAGTTTAGTGGAAATAAGATGAACCTGAGGAATCACATGCTGCGACATCACCAAGATATCATGTCCAAGTCGTCCACGCAGATGAAACTCCAGCAAACTTTACAACCACAATCAAATTCTGCACGTTATCTTAAAATAACTGAGGCGATAGCAGGCTTAATTTGTAAGGATATGCGCCCGTACTCCGTCGTCAGGCGGTTAATGAAAGTAGCAGAACCGCACTACGTTATGGTGTCTCTCTGAAGAAGTCATCCCAAACATGTATACCAATAGGTAAAAGAAAATGTGAAAATGAAGCTCCAGTCAGCAGAAAGGGTGGGCATTACAAGCGATACCTGGACATCTGTGGCTACTGAATCTTATGGGGATGGCTAGTGACTACGTCACTTCCGTGTCCAAACCAAAACCGTGATATAATGGTACAGTGTTGTGTCCCATCTTGTAACGACAGAAATGACATCAATAAAACGATTTCATACTACCGCTTTCTGCTGGACGAAAATAAGAAAAGGAGATGGCTTAACCTGATACGGTAAGCTTGATCTTTAAACATAAAAAAATACATTTTAATTATTATATTTTATTTATTATTATACAAATACATACACTCGATTTGAGTTGTAGGAGTTAAGATCTTTTTTACTGACTTTGGGAAGTCGGCAAAATACGAAGTCACTGTAAAAAACGTGACCGGTTCTTTAGCTACGGACATTGCGCCACTATTTACATCTACGGTTTGGACACGGAAATGGTGTCGTGACGTCACGCTAGCCATCCCCATGTGAGTGTGACAACACATTACATAGAAGAGGAGTGGAACCTCATCTCATATGTACTGCAAACTACGGAGGTTGAGACTGATCACCCCTCTGCCAGTCTAGCTGAAATGATGACCGCGGCATTAGCGGAGTGGGCGCTGGTTAGCAAAGACCCAGCTGTGGTGACCGACAACGTGGTAAATATAGTCCGTGCAGATGAGCTGATGGGGCTAACCCATGCTGGCTGCTTTGCACACATCATCAACCTCGCATAGCAAGTCGGTCTCAAACTCCTGAATGTTGCTCGCCTGCTTGGGAGACTGAGGAACATCGCAAAGTTCTTTCATCGCAGTACGACAGCCACCCGCATCCTTAAAAGACAAACAGAAATTACTGCAACTAAAAGCGCACAAGCTAACAATTGATGTCGTAACCCGCTGGAACAGTGCACTGGAAATGCTCGAACGCTTTCTGGAGCAGCAATCTTCGCCACACTTCTTTCGCCCGAAGTCCGCAGAAATGCAAAAGATCTCTGCAGCCTGAAAGAGGAAGACATAACTGATGCAGAAGATGTGGTCAGAGCTCTGAAGCTAATGATGAGAGCCACTCAAGTCAAGTCAGACTTGCATACCTTACTGCTACATGAGATCAGCCTTGTGGTGGATTTTCCTTATCTGCTCCAACGCCCCCCCACTCCAGGCCTTTTATCAGAAGGTGTTCTTAAAGACCTCAAAGACTAACATATGATTAATCTACATTATCTATCTTAACCATGAGCTATCAAAACATACTCTTGGCTGGTGGTCGGACTCTCCTTCCAGGACACGGCTAGGGCTTCAGACTTCCCCGACTTCCCTTCCCTCCAGAGGAATAAAACTCAGACTTTTGACTATTTGCTGTGATGTTCCCGCGCTACAGGAAATTACATTCTCTCCACACATTATGCGCGTTCTCGTGCACTCGCTTTAATTCCTCCACAGCCTCCCAGAAGACTCCTAAGTTGTTAAGGATATCAAGGATGAGATAAAGAAAAATCTGGGCTTAAGGTAGGCATATGCTGTGTGTTTGTGTGTGGTGAGAGCATTACAAGTGTATGAAAATGTTATCTTCTGGTAATGGTATAAACTGATTTAACTGTGTGAAATTTATAATTCAGGTATGTGAATCAGAAGGATGCAGCATGCATGTTGCCTCAGCTACTGATCCACGCTTCAAAGCCCTTTCTGAATGAGCAGGAACGAGACAGCATCTTTTCCAGACTTCAGGTTGAAGCAGTGGAGGGAGGAAGAAGCATCTAATATAAGTGATAATAAGAAGCTTTGTGGAAAAACTCTAAATCTACCTTGTTGCTAATCTCTCTCACTTCCTCTTACACACACTTTTGTATAAAATACAACTTTTCTCTCCTCTCTCTCACACAGAAAGATGATGATGAAGATGATGGAGGTGAGGAAGAGGTGGAACCCAAACCCCATGCATCTAACCCCAAGCAATCTAGTGCCTTAGAGTCTCTTCTTGTGGATGGCTACAGACCAAGAGACGAAGGAAGGACAAAGAAAACTCGAGCAGAAGAGACAGAAGATGAAATAAAAAGGTACAGGACAAGGAGACCTGCAGGACAATCCTCTGGTCTGGTGGAGGGAGAATGAAAAAGAGTATCCTCTATCGCTTGCATGGCAAAGCGATATCTCTGTGTCCCCGGGATCAGTGATGCATCTGAGAGGGTGCTTTCAACTGCAGGTGATATCATCACTGCAAAAAGAAGCTGTCTTACCCCAGGACACGTCAATGAGAAGAATCTTTCCATTCCCAAGTGATGGTAGTTGACTGGTGGACAGTTTACACATTATGTCTTACGTGAAGTTTAATTTCCAGATGTTTTTGTGTGCACATTAATAGGCAATGCCTTTCTATTTACGGTTTAAACAAGACTGTGAAGCACTTATATTTGAGGTACTGTACTATTACTATTAGCATATATAAAACATGACCATTGTGTTACTTGAAGCTAGTTATCAGCAAGCTGTTCATTCGCTCTGGTTGAAAATGTCTTTTTCATATTGTTAATTAAAGTAAAATTGGATTTGCATTCAACAGTTACAGCTTTTGGCTGAGTAAGTCATGTCTTATTTTTAATAATGGACAAGGTTAGTGTCCCAGTACAGTTATAAACATCACTAGGATCCTCTGTTGGATGCCCTGGAATAGTTCAATAGTCTCACATCATGTTTTATGAAGATAATTGTATCTACATTCTGGGAGTGGGTTGAATCTTTACAGCCATCTTTAAATTATAACACTTCGTTCATTTGTTGCTGAATGTCAATACAAGTATTAATGTTTCATAACTACACAGTTATGTGATTAAACATAATAACGCTGACCCAAATCCATATTAGATCAGAACAGATTGGATTCAACTGTGATAATCGTTTCTAAATCTTGAGAATCTGAATCGAATCGATTCTTAAAATCTGGATCAATACCCAGTTCTAATCAGCACCAGGGCCCGCTCCACTGTGTCTGGCTGTGGCACACGTAGTCTGGGTTGGGAAAAGGAGAGAGCGGCCCCGACTTGTTAGAGGGACTGGCACGGCCCGGTTCCTCCTGAAACACAACACGGGTCAGTCGCAACCGAGCCGATCATTACCTGTGAAAATCCACTCACACCAGAGCTTCTACTTTTACGCATTGGGATATATTTTTATCACTTCAATGTCTGTATATCTGCAAGTGGTGGGAAATATCCTGATCACTACTGATGAGCACATTTACACAGCGACATGTCATTTTATTTATATTTATTAATCTACGTAATGTGTATGGCCGCATATGATCACCTGATTGATTATTTGTGTGAAGTGGCTTCATAACATGCATACCTGCTTTGTTTCACAATGACAGAACGTATTTTAGTTGACGTTCTTATTAACATCATTTCTGTAGTGAATCCAGATATTTTCGTGGTAGAGCATCAATGTCATTGACACTTATGACAGTTTATACGTGATTTTGCATAAAAGACTGCACTTTTTAAGGCCTTCTGTACCCCGATGTACAGAAGGCCTAACCCTAACCCATCTGTGGCGGCACTACAGAGAAAGCAGCATGCAGAAACTTCAGGTGGCACAATGATGGGATGAGGATGCTGCTTATGGTCTCATGCTGGTGCAGTGCCAGTGAGTTGTTCGTGGGTGCTGCTGTGCCCACCTGCGCTGCTGTACTGCACAATCTTATGCACAGTTGCATGTTCAGGCTATTGGACTCTGGAAACAGCATCATTTACACCCTGACCAACGCCACACAAAGCTCAGTGAGATTATTCTCTAGGCTGTGGAATCATTGGTGCAATAGTCTTTATGTTAAGTGATAAATGTTTTTTTCTTTTTTTATGCATGTGTTTGCTTGTATTGTATTTTATCTTATCTTATTTTATTTTTATGCTATGGACCTGCATTGGGTCTGAAATAAAGAAAGATTGAATTGTCTCAAATTTCATACTGGTTTCTTTCTTCTACTGTTGGTGTTTTTCCATATTATCTACATACAACGGGTCATAGTTTACGTGGAGGTAGGGACATTCTCCCGCAAAGTTGTGATTTTATAAATCCCAAAAGTTGACTACAATTGGCGTACACCGTTTTTTTGTAGTACGACTTATAAATGAGGCCCATGTGAAACTCCTGATGAATATTAATTGATTCCGTGACTGCTCAGGAGGGGGGAAAAGCAAATAAGGAATTTTCTGAAATGTGAGGTGTCAATTCTGATAAGACAAGATTGAAAATATAAAAACATTTTATTTGGAACCACTGCAGGTCAGACAGGTTTCCTCACTGTCCAGTTTTAAATCTCCCCCAATATCCACCACTATAAGCTTGCGTTTCAAACAGTATGAGTTTGCTGTTTTTTTCTTATTCCAGTTTTATTGGTTTTATTGTTTTATGAGGCGACAGTGGGAAGGAAAACTCACTTTTAACAGGAAGATAAAACCCCTGCAGAATCCGGCTCTGGGAATCCGGTGGTTATTTTATGTTCAGCGCTTGGTTAAAGTTGTGTATCATCTGCATAACTGTGATAACTGATGTTAAAGTTCTGTTGATCCAAAGGCAGCAGATACAAGCTGAATAGAAGAGGTCCAAAAATGTACCCCTGGGGTACTCCACAAGTCATTCAAAGCTGTTCATGGTAATAAATAACTCAGACTTTCTAAATAATGGCTGAATGATTAACTACATATTACTAAACTATATCTTAATATAACAATTATTTCTGGAACATACACAAATGGCATGCCATAATAAAAAAAATATACACAATATCAGAAGAGGACATACACGCATGTGTGCACGCACATACACAGAATTTGGTTGTGAGAGGGAGGGGTGGGGGGATCACCTACCACCACCCTGCCAGATCCCACATACACAGCGTTTCCATTAGGATGTGTCGGGTCGTGGTTACATTTTCTGTACCTGCTTCGTTGTGGTTCCAAGCTTGTCGGGCCGTTAGTGGTTAATAGCTACATTTAGCCACTTTTAATGATACTTACAATTAGATACATACAATTAGTGGCGCTAGCACGTTATTTTTCTGTAATTTCTTTATTGTTACAGTTAGTGGTGGATAGCTACATTTAGCCACTTTTAATGATACTTACAATTAGAACTAGCTTCTTTATTTTTCTGTTTACTTTTGTAATTTCTTTATTGTAATTTCTTTCTGTTTCAATGTAAAGCACTTTGAGCTGTCCTGTATGTAGTAACCCCTGTCTGGGGTTTTACTGTGCAAGCTTAATCTAAACAAAATATACTTCACCCAGGTACAGTTGTAACAGCGGCCACATTGCCCATTTATTCCTGTACAGGACACAGACGTATAGCACATGTAAACATGTTAGGACAGCCATCGGGTGGGAACTCTAACCAAACACATAGTTCCAGGGTTTCCTTACTGATACCATAAATATACTTATAACACTGTACATGAAAGGTGCTGTTAAAATAAACTTGCCTTGCTGTGCGGGAAACGTGACGTCTACAGGCTGGCGTCCATTGATTGGTCTGATGTGATCCAGGGTGTTTTTTCTTGTCCTCTTACGACTTCTCTTGATCTGTTCCATGAGTTTATTTCCCACAAGTAACCATAATCCGAGCCTCAGGTTAAAAAAGTTACTGGAAGGTCTTCGTGTCGGTCTTCTTCTATGGTGTTCGTCTTCTTCTGTGGTTTTCTGCAGACTCCGCGCAAAGCGTCTAGAAACTCGCGTTGTGTGGGGGACCTCTCCCACATTACAGGATCGCGATTTATAATGGAAAAGTAGTCGAGCACAATATGCCCGGGCCGGTAGAGTAGTGTTACGTAGGTACAAATGGGAAAGCGCCTATACACATGCACGCACGCACACACACAAATGTGACTAAATAAGGAAAGGGAATGTCTGCTCCAACCTTCAACAAGTAATAACATAAATTTTGTTGTAGCACAACTCAACAACTGTTTGGTCTAAATGCAAAACATAATAATGATAATTGTTACGGGTTGTATTATGGCACCACCTTGTTGTATTGTATTGCATGTACGTCATCCACATGCGACCCTGTTGTTCCCGTTGGCTCCGTGTATCCTACTCAATGCACTCGTATCAAGTAAAGCAGTTTCAGACTTACAGTACGGCTTAAGTGTGATATTTAGAGACACATGCATAAACATGGTGTCAGAAGTGGGATTTCTGATTCATGAGTATCTGAAGAGACAGTGAGATTACTTGTTTTTTTTTTTTAGTCCGCTCTTACTTTTTTCTCTTTGGCTTACTATGGAAGCAGCGGCAACTCCAACCATGGTTTTAAACAAGAATAATTATTATTAATTAATAATAACAATAATAATGAGCTCTTAGTATTATTGTAAAAAGTTGATCCAGTTTGATTTAGTTATTTTTTGTCATGATTTCAGCTGAACACGCTGCATTCTTCCTCTGCCTGATTGCTGAGTGTCCTCACCTGTGCTGCTTTATATTTAAACACCTGTGTCATGTTTGTTTCCCAGTTGGGACATGTTGAAGCACATATGCATGGTTATAGCCTTACATTTCGGAGATGTGTGTCATACCAGTGTTTGCATGGCACTTTGATAATTCCAGCATTGAGTAAATAATGATAAGTAAGCATAGACTTATTTAAATGTGCTTACTGTGTTAGTTTTATAAGTGAGTAAACACTGTCTGCTTAGAAAACTACTAGCAGCCTATAGTTAGCAGACCCCCTCCTATGTGTGCTAATAGGTCCTGGTATCAGCAGTACAGTTTCATGTTGTCAGGAGAAGCGACGTGTGGCTAAAAGTTATGCCATTTTTGGCCACATGGTGGTGCTGTTGTTACATTTATGTTGGTTTACCTGCAGGGATTTTCTCAGGTGTAGAACTGTAACATATGGAGTAAGTTGGTTGTCATCAGTTGGGTTTTTTTGTTGACATTTGTCTTCTTTTTGTGACATAAAACTGTAATAATTAATTATGATAGGAAGTTCCAGAGGGACCCAAGAACCCGCTGGCATAGCCGTAAAACCCTGGAACCAAACTCACAACCTTTCTGTTGAAAGCTGACTGCTCCTTTACCTGAGCTGACCCAAACTGTCTCTGACTGAACACACTTGCTGTGTCTTTGCTGTGTCTTGTAGCGAATGTGAGGAATTTCTCTCTTATTTTAAGCAGCTCCTGCAGCATGTTGTTTGTTCCTGGACAACCACCTCATACGTCTCCAGAGTTATACCCTGCACATAACTCTCTGCTTCATGTCTGTCCCTGAAATGCCACACAACTGCAGAGTTTCCGGGGTGTTTCTGCACATAAGAAAGCTTAAAAAGCACTACAATTGATTTTTTTTAGTATAAATCTGCATATCACTAATCTTGGAAAAATAAATTAAAGCAACGGCTACTTTTGGTTTCCGTAGATGCAGTTCCAGTGTGAACTTGCAGTACTTATAGGTTATTTTTCTCCCTCTGCTTTCAAATGTTACATGAAATAAAAGACTACGGCATAAAGTGCATGACACTGACACATTTATAAACGTGGAATTTTTGAAAGGCTTTTAGATTTTAGATAGAGATAAATTTCACCATGCTAAATGAATTTATTTTGACAGAAAACTTTTATTGTCTTAAAATGATCTGCTGCTTTAGTGATGTCACTTCCTGTAAATCTTGGAGGATTCACTTTGCCTGTCACTCTGCTGAGAGGAGGTGAGTTTGCAAAACTTCCTTGATCCCTATAATGTCAAAATGTTAACTTTTTCTTTTTTTATTTGGTCTTATGTCTTCCACTGTGTGGTCATATTGTGAGATTTTACTTTCTATTTTTTTCCTTTGGAGAGGTTTTTATTTATTTGTTTCATCTCATTGAAATATGTAGCCTCATAAAATTGCTCCACTGATTTAATTGTATTTTTGAACAGTTATTTCTCGAAGTAAACCTGCTTAATACATTCGCAGGACAACAGTGATCACACCCTCTTCAGGAGTAACTTTTGTTTTAATTTATGGTTTTAAAAACATTAAAATACTATTAACATTACAGTTACAGTATGCTGTTTGCATCACTAATTAAACTCAGATTCTTGGGGTGTAATATGTAATGGAGCTAATTACAGATTTACTGGACAGGTTGTTGAATCTTTCCATGATGTCATAGATTAATTTGACATCTGCATTATACAGAACGAAGAGAAATGTCAGTATGAAAATAAGTGAATGTACAGTATATAGAAGTTTTAAAGGCTGTACTGTAATGTTTTAGGCACCAGACTTACAAAATGACCAGCAACAACTGTATGAAATAAAAGATTTTAATGAAACAATGAATTGGAGTGTTAGCCGGAGAACTGGATGAAATGGAAAACAGGTTTCAGTTCATCTAAAAACAGCCTGGACAGGTGAGTCTAAACAGGTGTCCAAACTTACTGAGGAATATATTTACAGAGGGAGAGCTGGGATTATGGGCATCATATAATGTTAAAAAGATTTTGCAATGCAAATGGATGTTTGCAAATAATATCAGAGCTTGTATTTGTAAATCAAATTTTGTCATCTGGGGAAAAAAAATCTCCCCGAAAAAATTAAAGTTTGTAAATGTGCAGAACAGGAATCACATGTTTGTTTAACAGAAAAAACAGAAGTTCTTTTGAAAACATCCTTCCGGAGCACAAAACTGCATAAAAGTCTCAAGTTGGTGAGAATTTTGTCCCTGTCTGAACACTTCTATCTGATTGGACAGTGGCTCATCAAACTGTCCAAACAGAGAGCAGATAGCTTCCTGTCCCACACCCCTGCAGGCTCTTAAAGGGGGTAGATATCCTTTAAATAGGGCCATTGTTCAACCAGAGTAATTTATTTAATGGCCGTGAGTGCAACAAAATGAATATGATTAATGTTGTAACATTATCTGACAATGATTCATTCCTAGTCTGAAGCTGCAATGTGATAAACTGATATTATCTAAGATTGACCAGCAGGTGCTTTTGACTCTATGCAAACCATCACGTTGTTGTTCACAGTCGCTCTCCTTTAGAGTTCCTGTAGTAAATGTAAGAGTTTAATTATTCGGGGATATGATGGTTTTAGTGGCACTGCGTCTGCCGCAGACTGGCCATGTGAAGGCGATAACTTGACAGGCTTTCATTGGATTTCTTCACATTGCATAAGAGTACTGGTCACCATGAGAGGCCGAACTGATTAGATATTCAGCATTTTTGGATGAAAATTTCCACCACCAGGGGGAGTTTTGTCAAACATGTTAAATTTTTTGTCATAACTCACAAGGTAATTGTTTGAAGTTTCGTTCCTAAGAAAGCACTAAATGAGGATTTGCCACATGTCATACTTTGAGTTTTCTGAAGTTCATAAATTTGCCACCAGGGAGAGTTATGTGTTGAAATTTAACATTTTTCATACATTTAATAAATTTTTGGACATAACTGTTTAACCTTTGGTCCCATCTGAGTGAAACCAAATGCAAATGAAGATACTTGTGATTATGCTGCCTTTGTTGTGTGTACTAAGCTCTGAGGTTCTACAATTTCCCCCTAAGGGGAGCTTTTTATCTGAAATTTCATGTTTTCGGTTATATCTCATCAAATTGTTTGTCAGATTTACATCAAACCAAATGCTACTGAAGCGACTACTGATTATACGGTCTATTATGTGTACTAACCCCTGAGATTCTAAAATATTCCTACTAGGGGGAGCTTTTAATTGGAAATTTAACATTTTTGGCTATATCTCAACCATTTGTCCAATTCACATCAAACCAAATGGAAACTGAAGGGACTATAGTGATCTTACTGCACTGCACATGGCTTGTGTAATAATCTCTGACATTCCAAACTTTCTCTATAAAGGGAGTTTTTCATAAAAAATTAACATATTATGCTATATCTCATCAATTGTTTGTCCAAATTATGTCAAACCAATGCAAATTAATAGACTGGTAATCGCAGGATCAATCGTAGTTGATCGTGTGTGTGCTAACCTCTGAGGTTCTAACATTTCCCACTAAGGAGACCATTTTATAAAAAAATTCAGAGCTTTGCAACAGATAGGCATGTTGAAGAAAGAGTAAAGAAAGGTTGAAGAATAAAACAATTTGCTCGTTTGATATTTTCATTTGAAAAATCCAAATAACTTATTTTTATAGGTTAAAAAAATTGCTCGCTCCCATTTTTGAAGACAAACTAAATGAACAACTAATTTATTTGGTATGGCCTGATGCTCCAAAATGTATTTTAGGGTGGCATCGAGGATTGGGGGCTTTCTGGTAGTCAGGGGCGACTGTGTAGACCTTATTTAAAATTTGTTTTTATCATTTTAACCCAACAAGGCAATCGATAGTAATAATTGTTTCTGTTTGTATTTTTAACATTAGGGTTTGAAGAACTGCATCAAACATGTCAAGTGGATCAGCCCTGTCCACTGCTCAAGGCACCAAAGTACATGTTGGGAGTGAAATCAGAGATTCCTGTCCTCTGTTGGATGTTCTCTATGCAGATCAGTATGAAAATGATCCAATACCCCCTGAAAAGATGGAAAAGATGGAGGAAAACTTTTATAAAGGGGCCCCCCCTAACTGGTTAAACTTCTACATCAATGAGCATGGTGATGGAACTGGTTTTATCCAACGAGATGTGTTTAAAAAAATTAAAGAACAAATTCAGCAAAAAAGAAAACTCCCTGCAATATCAGCTGTTAAACTGTTTCATGAACCAGGAAGTGGAGGAACCACGATGGCAATGCAGGTGTTGTGGGACTTGAGGAAAACATTTCGATGTGCTGTTCTGACAGACCCAAACTCAGACATCACAAAAGTCGCAAAGGAAGTGGTTCACCTTTTCACAGCCGGTGGTCGAGGCCACCAGAACACCGTGTTGTTGTTGGTAGATGATGAGCAGAGTCTGGACAAACTGTAGGACAGCATTATGATGGCTGTTGCTGAACGAAACATAGTGACCCGTATGCCTGTGGCGGTTTTACTCAGCTGCGTGAGAAAGGATGCCATCCTTCAGAGTGACAACGTTGTCCTGCGGAGAGATCTTTCAGGTGCAGAAAAGAACAAATTCAATAAGAAAAAGGATGAGCTTGTTAAAAGGTATGGTGATGAAATCCAAAAATTCCATGGCTTCAATATAATGCAAAGTAATTTTTCTCAAGCTTACATCGAGCAAGCATGCACAATATTCCGCTCAGTCCACAGAGCAAAAAAGCCACTGAAGACGCAGCTGGCTGCCTACCTATGCCTGCTGAATGCCTACGTACCAGGTTCGTATCTACTGGAGTCTCAGTGCCTGGCCTTCCTCAAACCTCATGAGGATTTCCCTGTTGAGGATCTGATGCAGCCCTATGGTGATCTCATCATCACCTTTAAACAAGATGAGAGATCTGACAGAAAAGTCCGCATGGTTCATCCACTTATAGCAAAGTGTTGTACTGAACTCATGGGTACAGCAGGAGTGACCAGAAGTGACACCGCAAGAAACTTCCTCAACAACTTCCTGAGCAAATATGAGAAGATTGATGGATTTGTCAAAGACATGCTCACCAAAAGAGAAGTGAAAACAAGTGAGAACCCAAACAATGGGTCGAGTAGTAAAGAGGACCAAGAAAAGTTTTCACGACTTGTTCTAGATATTCAAAAGAAGGAGGGCAATAAACAATGTGCTACAGTTTTAAAGGTGGCTTCAAAGAAATTTGATAAAAATCCTTTTTTCGCTCAGGCCCTTGCTCGTTTTTATTACATCGAAATAAAAGACTACAACCAGGCTGAAATGTGGGCAAAGAAAGCAAAGCAAAGAGATCCCCAGAATTCATTTGTTGCTGATACGCTGGGGCAAGTCTATAAGAACCACCTGAAGAGCGAACGCCCTCGTGCCCCCAGGAGAGAAAGTTTGCTGCTCGCCAAAAGGGCCATTGAGGCTTTCCAACATGAAGAACAACTTGCCGATGCTGAACAGGAGATTGACATGAAAGAAGATGCCAAGACCAAAGTCTCACATGTCTTTAATTCCAGAGGGCTCTTTGGTTTCCTGCAGGTCTGCAATATTTTATATAACATACTCATCTGTCAAAACAAAATCTGGAAAGACATTCTCACTCAAACTGTGACCCTGAGTTCTGCCCTGAAAAACCTTGGAGACAACAAAATCCTCAGATACATTGATCTTCTAAAAAGCCTCAAAGCAGAAGTTGAGAGAAAATGTGAGTTTTTTGATAAATATCTGACATACTCGAAGCTTAAAATCGAGAAAGATGATCCTGAATACATATCTAAAGAGATCTCAGAATGCCGCTGGAAGTATGTTGGAGAATCACCCCCCACACACATGAAACAAAGGATCGCTGAGCGGATACAGAAGCTTAAACATAAGCTGGCTGATACCTCTGTAGGAGTACTGGCCTGTCTCGACCGTGACGATACGGACGCAGATCTTGAAGAAATAACTACATGGTGGGAAGAAATTTTCTTCAGTAAAGGTCCAGAAATAGCAACTGTCAACTACATATTTGCTCATATCATGTTAATAAACACAGGAGTGACCGCTCGCTCAAAACGCAAACCATTCATAACATTTAGGAAGAAAATCCCTCTGACACCAAACGATCCACCTGAGCAGCACATGCTAGCCCTCCTCTTGTTCTGGCCTGAAGACAAATGCATCTTTGACCTCCATCAATTAATCCAGCAAATGTGCCGTTCTTATGAACATGTATACAAGAAGTACTTCCGATCGAGGTACCTTCGCCCTCTGTTTTTCCTTGGCAAAGGCCAAGAACTGAACAGGATTGTTCACAGAACGGTTCTTGAGAAGTGGTTTGATGAGACAAATCAGGAAACCGAACAAGACTGGAGCAATAACTGGAGGAACGAGAACATTTTCGAAAACTCTGTCATCCAAGATCGTCTTCTCAAAATAGAAGGAGTGGTACGAAACTACAGAGTGTACGCATCTGTTTGTGGCACGGAGATCGAAGTGGAAGCAAATCTGCAAAGAAGCCTGTGGAGAACACGGCCAGTTTCCTTTTACCTCGGATTCACCATCAAAGGTCCTGTGGCTTTTAGCATCCAGACAAAAACTGAGGAGGGAGCTCATCTTAACAAGGATTAACCCCACAGAGGAGGAAATTCTCATAGTTGTGACAGAATCTGGCAAAGAAAATGGGGGGTGGAGTGGTTAAGGCCTCTTATGTTGTGCTTGATGCATTTCAGTGAAAAGGTGAACTCTTGTAGCTTCTGCTGGAGCCAAGTGAATACTGCAGCAAATATCAAGGTGCACAAATGTGGAGTGTATTTGTAAACAGAACCCACTGTGCTCCTGCTATGTGTCAAGTAAACAGTAACATTTATGGGGTTTTTGTGTGTAAGCATTGCACATTTAAGATTTCTACAATATACCATTTAGGCATAAAGGGAATAAAATTAATTAAATGTCAGGGTGTGCTTTTTTAGTTTCTTTCAATGTTTCAAAACCTTCTATGCAAACATCTGTATGATTCTATGATTACATCTGTAATCAGTAAGTTAGGGGGGGTTGAAGAGATCTGAACAGAATGGAAACAATTGTCTGTAATCAGCAAATGTGTTTATTTAAAGCCTCTTCAACTCGTGCTAAATTGTAAATCTGAAACTGTAAATAACACAAAACAAGTTCAATAAATTGTAAAAGCAGGTTTTTATTTTTCCATATAAGAGGAAATGTCAGATTTAAGGGAGGAACAGTTGCATCAGTAGGAACGATGGCGTTCAGCTGCATTTAACTGGCTGGAGAAGATCCTATTGGTTGATCTGAGCGATGAGTCCCTCCAGCTCTGGACGTGCCTTGAAGCGGGCCTGGAAATCTGCCTCTGAGTGCTGAGAATACGTAGATGATGTTAGAACAAATACTTTTTCATGGAATTACGTTTTTTTTCTTCAATGTTAAAAGTGTGACTTTTTTTAAACAAGACTAATTTTGATTATTTTATTTTTTGATAACTGGGTTCAATGTTGCATTTCTGATACAGATGGCAAAAAATAAAGATACTTGTTGTTTTAAACCAGTTTGGGTCAAAAATCTTTTGTTTTTAAACTGAAATGATTAATTCTGCTCCTCAGTCATTGTAGATGAACTTTGTAGTCCACGGTGAGCCCACATCACTGGTCTGAAACAAAAACGTCCCTTTAAAAGGTGAGCTGCGGTTATAACCGAGCTAGAAGCTCTGTGAGACCACGAAGGACCCAGAACAGAATCGATTTATTCACCATAATTTGTCCAGCTCCACTGCAGTACAGACTAATGAGATGCACACCATCTCTTCAGGTTATTCTATGTAGCAACTACTCCTGTTACTTTCAGGTCACATCCCAGGACAGGAACTGGGAAGACTGGTTTCAACTCACACAACATGTGCGTCACATTGGGTCTGAGTGGCTGAAGCCGGTGGAATGTGTGTTTATACTCGAGCATAGGGTCAGCAGATGGCAGTAGGGTTGGTATGAACACATAAACCCCACAGAGCAGAGGTTTTTATATGGTTCGCTCTATTTCTGACAAGTATGTCCTGATTTAGAACAATGGCATCCATCCAGTCATAGACATAACCAGTGAAAAGGAAGTAGGTCCACATAACTGTGTTTACGTAGCCAGGATGCATGTCGGGCCTCTGTGGTCCTACACTATGGTGGTTACAGCATAACGAATATAAACCTGCTTTAAGTGGCTCCAACTTTGAGAAGTTTGATTTAGCAGGACTTAAGTTAGAAACACGTTTATATGAAGTCCAGATTAGGGCTGTACAAAAACTTACCCTCATGGCAATATTAGCCCTTACAAAATACATGTTGCAAAAATAAACACGGTTACGCTTGCGTGTATTTTAAGGAGCTGACATGTTTCAATCGCACCTGTACATTTTTGCACTGGGTATCAATTAAAGTGATTTTTACTGTCCTGAATGCATCACGGCTGTCCCTTGTTAAACAGCAGAGCGAGTTTCTGCCTTTTCCAATATTGAAACGGCAAAATAAAGAAAATAAAAGAATAAAATAATAATAATATAAGTAGATAAAGCAGAGGGAATTGATTTTTAAAGTAATGGTGAAGCTTATCATAAAAAACTAAACCTTGAACAACAAAGTCTTTGTACAGCTTTATAAACTATTTTAATGCACACACCACTTGCTTTATAATGCTGTACATTTTCTAAAAGAGATACAGCAGCTGCATTTCTGTTTATATTTTAGAAACTTTGTGCAAAGAGAAGTTGGTTTTAATATTTCATTTATATGTATTTTATTGTATTTTTTTTAAATGACTTCAACAACCCAGCAGGTGGAGTAGTAGTCAGATGTAATTATTTTAAATCTAAATCTATTTTTTCTCATTCCAACAGGCTTTCTAATACCAACTTGTTGTCTGTTTGCACAACACTTATAGTTGAAAAACATTGCAAATCTAAATATTGTTTGTATTGCAAACACCTATAAATAGTGTTATTGCATATCGCACATTGTCTTACTGTGCAGCCCTAGTCCAGATGTAATGAGACTAATTAATAAATACATTTTTGCTCTGATGCTGCATTAATGGATCTATTTAATCAGATCTGCTTTTCCAGGTTGTGTGTTTAGTAATTTACTGACTAAACCATAATAACAAACCTAAACTGTCCCATACGCATTTTATGTATTTTTAAAGGTGCTTTAGCATAATAATGAGCTGCAGTGTGTAATTTCATTGATTAAATGATCTAGTCACACTGCTTTAGACATATTTTGATCAGCTTCCTAAATGTCACTGATTTCTATGTTGTATTAAATAAGTGGAGATCTTTCAGTTTTACGCTGCTGGTCAAACAGACGATGTTTGAAGATGTTCCTCTGATCACAGCAAGCACGTTTGATTTATTTTTACATTTACAAATAAACACAGATGATGCGAGTAACAATGACTCACCTCCTTCACAGAGAGCTGAACTCCTTCTGGTTGGTTCTTTAGAAGAATATCAATGAAGACAGAACATGACGCAGTGCTCAGACTGCTCAACTAAAAACACAAAACAACTAAACTCAGCTGGAAAGTCAGGTTGTTCATCAGGAATTTCAGCACATGAGATTTTAAACAGGATTAAAAGTCAAGCTGAGCTTTACCTGAACAACTCGTTCATGTGACTTCAGGACGGCATCAACGTACGTCTTAGTACCTTGTTCCTGCATCAGCATCAGCTCTGTGCTTTTTGTTGGCAAAGCGTAGCTGCAAGTGAGATTATATATATATAAATAAATAAAATATATATGATGTTCAGAAGCATCTAAACTTTTCTAAATCTAGCTTTTAACATCCTCCAGAGATGATGGATAGAAATTAGCTTGTTGCTAAAATCCAGTGTTCATGCCCACTAACACACTCTGACCCCTCCACATAAACAATATTATCTACAGCAGAATATTCTGTTTCTAGCAGGATAAAAACATTTTCACATAAGCTTCACGTCCACTACATTCACATTTTACCTTTTAAACGTGTCGTTTTTGTTTGAGTCTAAACACGATGAATAAAACTTTCTTTAGTGTAAACTCAGAGATTTTCTAGGCAGCATAATACTGACTTAGGGTGTGTTTTTGCTCTCTAAGTAAAACCCTTACAAATAGAAAACTGTCAAACTAAATATAGAATTTCCTTTGTTTCCTTTCTTTTATGATCTAATTTGTCTGCTTTATTTCTCATACAGATACGGCACTGCTACTAAACTACTAAACAAAAACATAAAACTAATAACCGTTTCATCAAATAAAAGCTGAGTTTTACTGCTGCTCACTATTCAGCCGAACCTTTCTGCCACTTGGATGCCGAGTCGATTGCAGAGGTTGTGGATGTACTGGGAGTAATGCTCCACCACCGTCATGTCATAGCCCGACACGTTCACGTTCAGAGTGCCGTACGCCGTCGTCGTCGCAGCAACGATCTGTTTCATCTGATGTTTGTCCTTCTTTTTCTTGGCCTGAACACATAATGATGATGATGATGAGCCATGAAGCTCATCCATCTACAGCTCATTCCCACCAGGATCACATACAGTATGATCTGTATAACTTTTAATTCATTTACTATTCAAGTGAAGCATCAGTGACATGTCAAAGCCTTACTGCTTGTTTAGGTAAAAGATACTTCCACCTCCCAATCCCATGTGTCGGCATGCTTCTGTAAAGTCTCTCGTTTCCTAAAGCTGTGCCTGGATGGGAAAATGATTCATTTCACCACTCAGACACAGTAATATGATTTTAAAGACTAAAGGTTTTAATCCATAGTAGGTTTTTATACTTACACCACACAGGATGCAGGATGGATGGTGTAGCTCTGGAAAAGGTTACAAAACAAGACAAAGGTTGGTCTAAAACTGCACTAAAAGTAGAGTTTAAGATTTTAGGATTAAGAGATTAACGTCTTCTGTCTCAATTCTGGCTTAGAAAAACTTCTTATGACAGATCTCTTATGCTGGGAGCCGGTCCATAACAGGTCAGACATGTTTTAGGTTTATTTTTTAAACCTTGCTTTTCTCAAACATATTATTTGGAAGAGAAACATCAACCCAATATAAAATATTTTGCTTTTTAGTTTTATTATTTCATATCGCACCAGAAGAATTTCCCTCTGGGATCAATAAAGTATTTTTCATCTTTCATCTTCATCAAATCAACCGTCTATGACAGTCATATTCATGGCTCGTCCTCTTTATTCATTTTTCAGATCTCATTGTTTCGAAATGTAGCTTTTTACACAAACAGAAGTGTCTAAACCAGCTGCTGTATCACAGAAAAATTTAAGCCGATGCCACGTCAGGACTTACCTGCATAATGTAAGTGCTTGATTTAGTACAAGCGCCTGTTGTGAGACAGAAACCTGCAACTACAAAGGATAAGAAGAAAAAAGTCAAACAGCTGTTATATTTGGTGTTATCCAACACTTACAATGTAAAGTAGGACTACTAAGGCACAAAGAGGAAGAGAAAACAGCAGCACATATGATGCATAGGAAGAAAGCAGGCAGGCAGTGAGCAGGGCATCAACCAAGGTTACCGTGGCAACCAGATTCAATTCACAGTTGTATGCCAGCTTTTACTTTAAATTATTTAATACATATTATAAACCTGGAGCAGCTTCCAGAAGTAAAATATCAAACTGTGATCTGTAGAAACTTCAGACTTTTACTGTGACTTTTACACCGTTACAGGCGAATAATGTGAAATATTTACTAAACATTTTTCATAATGTCTGGAAGCAAGGTAAATAAAAAAATACAAAGCAAGCAAAATCTCTCATTTGGTCAAACTAAAGCAGTGTTATTAGTCACGTGTCACTAAATAAAACACAAGCTTATCTTTAAATCATTAAACACGGTGTTTATGCTAACACACACACAGAGCCGTGAACCACTCTTTATCTTCACTTCCTAAAAAGATACAAACTATATTTATTATCAAAATTAAAACATAAGTCTTTATTTTAAACATTACAATTATCTAAAGGTGATTTCTTTTCAATTTCGTTTATGTTTTTAACTGGTTTATGTTTTATTTTAATAGTTGCTCTCTGAGATGGACTGATCTGACACCAGTACAGATGTTATCAGTCCATTAGCTGTACTATACAAAGTGTTGCATTTAGGTTAAATCAAACAAGCAAAATAAATAAAAGCCCAGATTTTAGACATGAGTTGAAAACGAGTAAACATAATCACATCAACGTTTTGACCTCTGAGGACCATTTAGCAGAGAGCTAAAAAAGCTAATTACCTTTCTGAAAGCAGAGTTCATCTTTCAGCTTCTTTTTATCAGAATTTATCAGGAACAGAACACAACGAACATCAATCTGTTATCAAATAACAAACAACTTTAAAATCATATTCAAAAGCACATGAAGCACCGAGTATTCAAAAACGGAAGTGGCCATGCAAAATAAGTACGTCGTTTAATATGTCCGTCAGGAAACACTCACGTGTATGAGCGTTCCAGTTTTCTAGCTGCTTCCTTTCTTCTTCTTCTTCTGTGAGGTTTAACGGCGGTTGGCAACTAAAAGAAAGAGCATTACCGCCACTTACTGGTCCAGAATGGGTCAGACAACAGACTCACAATTTAATATCTATGGTTATTAATAATAATAATAATAATAATCTAATGACCCCAACATGGAATGAGCTTAGAGAAAATAAATTTAAAAAAAAACACAATAACACTAGAATCTACATTCTGCCATAGATCCCTATTTGTTTAAAAAACCTAATAATATTCCTACCTGTGCCCTACTACCACCCTCCAAAATACTCTTTAAATTGAGCTGTCTCATTCCTG
>JBAMHV010000005.1:18005559-18024084 GCA_037177535.1 Pseudomugil gertrudae | reverse complement strand
GAAAAGCAGTCCAGTACAATATCGTACTGCCCGGGCCGGTAGAGTCGCGTCGCGCAGGTACTAATGGAAAAGCACCTATAGTGGCGTTATGAGCCCCCGTCACCCCGACCACGTCCCCTGCTTGGCCTTTGCAGAATGCTTCCACCCCGGCCACATGAGGTGAAGCATTCGCTATATCGAGTGCAGATTGTGGACCATCGCGCGCGGACACTACAAACGTCAGATTCGGCTTCACTAGACAACTGCACGTCTTCCTGCTCCGATTCGGGAGTCAGCCAGTACCTTAGGCGGTGATGACCCAACCTCTCAGCATCGTGAGTAAATGAAGAAAATAAGAAAACCACTCTTTCGTTCTGCACTACGACCACTGCTACATCTGTTTATAAACTTATTTTACTCTAAAACTTTAAATAGGACCACACAATGCTGCTCAGATTACAGGCACACATGTCCATCGTCTCCTGGTGAGAAGTAGTAACGAGATACGGCACATTAATAGATACAGCTCGTTTTATTCAGCAATGCTTGTCGCAATTTAGCGACTTTGGTGCTTAAAGGGTTAAAGTATAACGTAAGATCTGTTTCTGAATAAAAAGAGAATTTTAAATTGTAATTTCCAGATTCATGTCCACACTATAATCATTGAAGTACTCAGATTAATCAATGTTTTTATAGCTCATTTACAATATAATTAACCCAAAAAATTATTTTTACAGAGAAAATTGAAAAAAAATTTAACAGATTTCTGCTAAAATCTAAACACACTGTTATCCTAAGCAGGCTCCTGAACTCACCATGTTTGAGCTCCTTCAGCAACTCCTCCTCCACCTGCACCAGGAAGTTGTAGTTGTCCTGCATCTCCTGGGAGGGGTCCACCATGAGGGTGCGTACCAGGTTAGAGCAGTACGACTTGTAGCGGATCCCCATGGCACATGTGATGGCACCAAAGTGCATGTGGTTTTTATCACTGGTGCAGAATGGGAACAGTGGGATTCAGGACTCATTCATGTTCTCATGTCACTGGTCATTCTGATGCTTTGATCAGGACTCAGGTTCAAAGATCAACTCATCAAACTTCCAGCCTCTTACAAAAACATCCTGTTTCTTTCATATATGGATTTAACACTAGATTGAATCAAAAGCCTAAAAGATGCTGAATAACCTCTGCAGATACAGGCCGAGCTACCTGACAACGCTGAACTTTAAGCTGTAGTTCCCCCCGCTCTGGATGATGGGAGGATAACACATCTCCACCGTGGACGGATCTGCGCCGCCGAGGTACTTCTTCTCCTCGATGGCCTTCTCCACAGACTCAGCCAGCTTGCTGTGGCGCACTTTCTGTGGGGGAGAGGAAAGAGCCCGATTACAAAGAAGGTTGATACCCTCTAAAGCATGTTGTGTTTACTTCTATATCTTCACCCACAAAATTACTTAATTATGTCCACTGGATTAGAGGAGTAATGGTGGGACTGGCTTTAGAAGAGCTCAGTGTGTGGGTCAGAGGATAAATATGACAGAACCTGCTTACCGTAACTTCCGGACTACAAAACGCACCTTTATTTAAACCGCAAACACTCATTTTTTCAAGAAAAATACTTTATGTATATCAGGCGCGCCCAAATTAATGACCGCAAGTGTCCTCATGCTGATATCGTCTCCAGAAAATAAACTAAAGTTTGTTTACTTTCATTTGGTGCTGATACGGGACTGACATGCGTTTGCACCCGCTGTGGATTCAGACTGAAAAACCTTGGAAGACACTTTAAAAAAGGAAGTGAACAGATGTCTGGTTTTATTTAGAAAATATAAAGATAAAAACAAGTTTATTTAATATTACGCATGACATGCTACCATCAGGTCACAGGTTTAGGTCCCTCGCACTAAGAACTAAGAGAGCTTTATTCCCACCTCAATCCGCCTCCTGAACGGCTGAGCGGGTCATGTTGAGAGGCTCATTTGTATTGGGGAAGTGATGATTGATTGATGATATGCTTTTATTGATTTATCATGTTTTTAATGAATGTGTTTATGTATGTGTCTTGTCCTGGCGCTCTGTCTGCAATTGAAGTTCCTGACAGATAAATAAAGTTATTATTTGATTTGATTTACATTTCTGACATCTCTTTATTTGCTTCATTAGTGAAACAATGTTAACATTTAAAAGCTTTACTACTATGGAGGACTTTAAGTGTCTCTGGGTCTTGCTCATGAGTGGGGGACATGGAGCGGGAGGTGACAGGTGGATCGGTGCAGCGCTGTTTGTAGTGAAGAAGGAGGAACCTCATGATTTAGCCATCTTTCTACGTTCCTACTCTCAGCCTTGGTCGTGAGCTTTTGGTCTCGGATACAAGCGGCTGGGATGAGTTTCCTCTGCGGGGTGGCTGCCAGCTTTAGAGCGCTGCAGGCAGTTTGGAGCTTTGTAGCTAAACTTTCATGGCCACAGATTGATGTAGCGTGCGCATGTCGGGGCGTTTTCGAGGAGCGCACTTGAAGCGCATTCACGACGTGCTGGGTGCATCCTGTGTGCGCACGGACAGCGCATTTTGGGGATGTTTTGATCAGCACACTGTCGTTATAGACGGCAGCTTCAAGTACCGTAAAATCCCAGAATATTTGGCCAGGAATCGATTACATGTACAATCATGGCTGGCCAGATGTTCTAGACATCTCTCTGCCACCAGTAAGAATAGGGAATTACTGCCCGCCACACCCAGAGTGAAGGTAAAATAATCATACAAGCCGCTTCGGCCTGTTAGCCCCAGTGTTTGAAATGAGGGGAAAACGTAGCGGCTTATAGTACAGACATTACGGTACATTGCTCTTCTCATATCAAGAGTCTGGCTTTTGCCTTTCCTCTCTCATCTCTATGATTGCTGCAGGACTGATGTTAAAACCGAGTTATGTAGAATACCTTGAGCTTTGGTGAGCGGCGTCCTAAATAAGGAGTAGGGGTTTAAAGCTCGTTAGTAAATAAAAACCCACCTCATCTGCATCGACGATCTCCATGACCCGCTCCTTGAAGAACTTTGAGTAAACCTCACTGGTGATGGCTGCTGCCTTCTTCATCAGGCCGAGTTCTCCGTCTTCCTTCACCGCCATCGTGTAGGCTACCACTGCACTGATGTCCACCTGCGCAACATGAGGAAAAGTGCTGTTTAAGACACAGGCTGGTGTGTCTGGGATGCATTTTGAGCCGACATGCTGGGAGAAAATCTCACCTTTTCCAGTCCTTCTGCTGTGATCGCGTCGTTCCAGCTCTTCATGTACTCTCCAGGAAACTTGTCCTTAATGAAGACTCCCACCGTCTTCCCCTCTTTGCTCCCCCTGATTGCCTCGATCATCTTATCAAAGTTAGCCTTGTTGCTTTCATTCTTAAAGAAAAAAAAAAGTCTTTCACCAATCGCAGGCAGTGTTCATTACTGGACCAATCAGAGTCCTCTGAACAAACCCAATTTGTCACAAATCAGCCGTATGCGTTACCTTTTCTCTGGTGAGGAGGGTGATGGGCGGCGCGCCATTAGCGTTCTCGTTGCCTTTAGTTACAGCCACCTGTTTGAGGAAATCCACCTTCTTCTTGCTGGCTAAAAAGATGATTTTGGTTTCACAAAACACCATGATGGTGTCCGTCAGCTCGTATCCGAACAGCCAGGTCTGAGGAGGAAGCCAGAACGCATATGCAGTGACTTATCCATCTATGTAGCTCTGCATGCCTCTGTGAGACTTTCATCCATGTCCTCACCTGTATGGCTGTGGATTTGGCATACACGATTTCCTCATCCACTCCCACGGACACCACAATGGCATCAATTTTCCCAAACTCATCTTCTCCTTTCTGTTATAAGCACACAAAGGATTTAATGCTACGTTTAGCTTACCAAACTTACAATAAAGTTTAGAAGTGCTGCAACTTTGCTATATACACTTTGATGATAATTATAATGTCTAGAGAATGTGCAAACATCCGCATCTATTCAAGTTATAATAGTTTAACACGTGTATAACGGATAACTAGGCGAGTCCAGCTACATGGCATGAAAGTAAAAAAACAGGCAAAATAAGGCTACAGCTTCTGAAATAAAAAAGACAATAGCTTTGTGGCTAGCATTACAGCTTAAAACACAGCAACGCATTTAGATGTTTATGTAAAGCAACTATTAAACACTGCCAACTTGCTGCACACGTTGAAGGGATGCTGGCTTTATTCTCAGGCTAATTAAACAGCTAACATTAGCATGTAGCTAGCAATGGAAGTAGTAACTTAAGACCATTGCAGTTAGCAAAATGTCACGCAAACCAGCGTAAACAGCGACTGTGTTAGTGTTTTGTAGAGATTTCTTTCTATTTTAGTAGAGATACAGCCTCTGGGTAGCTGCAGATTTACACATTTGGCTATTAAGTTAGCGCAATTGTAAAGTTAACGGGCTAGCAGGCTAGCTGAGGTGAATGGGATGCTTGGTGTGCTAACATGAGGTAGCTAGCTTGCTGGATGGTTAAGAGAAAACTTGGGGGAATTCTACTAAATACATCAAACTATAAGATCGCTTTCTATATAAAGAAAGAGCTAAAATCACATAAAGATCACCATCATTCACGTGTGGTTGTGTATACTAGAAGCTGGGAAACATCACCTCTCACACCGACTACACTTAACTCGTTGGGTAGAAAAACGCGGCTAACTTAGCGGTTCTAGCAGCCCACTTTTTCCATCGTTGTGAATAACCTAAAAAAAACCTCACTAACTCTGACACACGTAAAAAAAAAAAACAACCTTTACCTTCCAGTTGCTGTAAAATCTCTTGATACGGCGGTAGTACGCTTCCTTGTCCAGGTTTACCGCCATAGTGAGAGCTAAGTTGCAAACTCCAGCTCCCGGCTTCGCCTCTCAGCAGGCCGGATAATGATGGTGAGTGTCAACTAACAACAACGCACTTTCGTTCCACGCCTGCAGAGATGTGAACACCACAGCGATGCACTGATGCTGCTGCCTTATTATTTAACTACCGAGGCCCACACAATCGAGAATGCATGTAAAAACCAAACCACGCGATAATTTATTTAAGTATTAAAATGTCTAAATAATTAAAATGCAATATAATTTTCCCCCCGCTGTTGCCACCTACTACCACGCGTACGCCAATCTGTAATAATTAGGTCCTCAGCAGCACCCTCCTTCTGTTCTTCCTGTGCGCTTTCCATTTCCTCCCCCTCCGACTAGTCTCTAATAACTTGAAGCCCACTAAATCCACCAATTTCTGTAACCCTGACACATGCTAGAAGAAAAAAATATATAAACTATATCAAAATATTTGTACAATTATTTATTATTTTGTTCCTTTGTACATTATTTTGCTTGTAGCACAGTACAACAGCGCCCCCTATCGTATGTTGACCACGCTGCATTTTCCCGCCACGGTGGGTTTTCCCGCCAACGTCATCAAACGCAACGATTGATGTAAATCTCGCGATATTAACCGTTGTCACAGTAACCCATATGCTAAACCTTTTCATTTAATAAATTCACACACCTAATCATTTTTATGCATTAATATGAAATGAAAAATGTCATGTTTTGCCAACTTGTTAAAGATATAATTTTAAAAAATCCTTGATTTAATTTTGAAATGTATAAAAAAAACCTTTTTAAACCATCTTAAAGCTGAGACTAACATTTAAAAAATCATACCAATATGCAAATAAAAATGTTTTTAATTAAATTAACTAACTCTGAAGTTTCTACTCTGATTTGTTTATATTAATCTACATATCTCCTACATTTTTCATTTTTTTCATTTAATTTTTTAAGTCATGTATCTCTTAATTTTTCTTGATTAATCCTAAAGAGATAAAAAATATTTTATCACCAAGCACATAAACAAAAAATAAATATACAGAATCAATGTTAAAAAAAAAAGTAGTACACCCCATGATTCAGTAGTTTTAACAAGTTTTAGCTGAAATAACTTGAATTGTTTTCATGACATTTTCAGTATCACACTTTAGTGGCAAATATTAGCTTTATCCTTTTGCAACAGTTTCCATTTATCACAGTACTTAGTTTTATATGAGTTAAAATATGTTAAGGTTGGGAATTAAGTGTTGCTGTGATCTAATTAGGTCTATTGTGGTTATCTTAAGGTTTACTGGTGCATTATTTATGGTTTTACTGGTTTTATAATGTGTTTAATGCAGCAGATTTTCCCCTCAGATTATATTAGACCCTGCTCTCCTGAATACCTACATATAGACACACACAATGACTGCAAGGTGTGCAGGCCCTGCCTATATAAAATAAGTCTAAGTCCCCACCACGTGTGACACTTTGTGCACATTTACTGAATCCTGTTTTCATCCGTATGGTGGTGTGCATTATGACCAAACGTCTCTGGGTTTAATCCTCTGAATACATTGTTTATGAAGGTTTGTTCAGAAGCAACAGCGTGTTTGCTTTAGAGAGAAGCTTTCCTCTGACATGCCTTCAATCCAATTCTAGCAGTACTGTAATCATTGCTGTCATTTATCGTGCTAACAGAGGCTTGTAGGGTCTGAGATGTGGCCGATTCCCTGAGCAACAGTCTGAACTTTGGGTTAACTTGCTGGGTAAGATCGGTAATGCCTCCTCGGCATTGCATGAATAAACATAAATGCTGCAGACCAAATAACCAAAATGTCAGGTTTGATGGAGGCACTCACACAGATAATTAGTCAAGAGTGTTTAATTAGCAGCACCGGCTGTAACTTATGCTCTTAATTCATGTAGGGACAAGAATAGGTTGTTTCCATAGACTTTAAGCACTAGAGCTTAGTTTTTATTCAAATAAATACAGTTTAATACATCTTGTGTTGCTGTTCATTTGAATCTTACAACCAGATAACCGTAGAAAAGTCTTCAAACTGAGGATTCACTTTCTTTTTCATTAAGTACAAAAAAGTCAGTCAGCTGTAATTCTGACATCAAAATGTATATCACAACATAAAATTCTTTTAAATTCATAATTAAGAACATTTCAAGGATATGTACAATGAAACAGGCCCATAACTGCATCACTGACTCGGTACAGATTCCTCCAAGCAACCATCTCTTTTTCTCTTAATCATCCAACATTGTTGAAGAAAAAAAAGAGTCGGGGAAGTTAATACGTTTTTCTACCACAGAAATGTTTTTAACCAGGAATCTTCCTCATAAAGCAAAATGCACATTTAAAAAGCTTTTATTTTGCAGGAAGAAATGAGATCACAAACATTAGCACCTGATTTCTCAGCTGTGAAAGTTCCTTAAACGGGTCTTTTACAGACTAATCTGAGATGGGTTTATCGTGATGATCCAACAGAAGCCTCTCGTACACAGCGTAAGTAGCTTAAAGGTTGTTTGTGCTCTGTTACAGGTGTTGAATCACCGAAGCAGCCAGTGAGCGGTCGGTACAAACATCACAGACAAAATCAACACGACTCTTTCACTTCATTCACACCCAGAAGTCCTGAATGCAACACCGAGGGGAAGAGCGCACATTTATGAAGCTGACATTTTGAAAGGATTAAAATAAAATTCATGTATCTGCAAGATTATTCCATTTATTTATATTCGCAAAACAATTAAAAACACCAAAACTCCATATAAAATTCATTTTTTCTTTATGAAGTCCATTTTTTCAACTCAATGTTATCAATAGGAAATATCGGTATCAGAAGAGCTATCCATAATCTGTGTATGAGCCATCTTACAGTATTATCCAACAGAAGTGTGTGACTGCAGCTTTCCTCTAAGTCCATGGTCGGTGATCATCCCCAAGATGACACGAGCATGACAAAAATGATCCGTAACGACCCAAACCTGAGTCTATTGGTAAGTTGTTCGTGGTTGTTTGCATTTCATATGTTGTCCTTGTTCTTTTGTCTCTGTGTTGCATCGCCATCCCTATGTGACCGTAGTGGAGTTCTGCCCTCGGATGGCACACCAGGCCATGAACACATCTCTGAAAGCAAAAACAGGAAAACAAATTAATCTTTCAGTGATCATATCGGTGCATCTCGGTAAGCTAGGATTATCCGATCCACTTTATAAAGTACATTAAAAAACAAACGTGCTGCACAAATATAGTTAAATATAGCAAAATAAAATTAAATTTAGTCAAAATAATAAAAAAAAAAACACCAAGTAAAACAATTTAAAATAAATAAATAAAAGCACTCCACTGAGGGGGCAGTCCAGATGTGGAGAGGGAGACTACAGAGAAAGCCCCGTCCCCTCTAGTTTTACTCGTCTAAGCACCACAAGCCGGGGCTGGTCCTCAGAGCACGCGCTGGAGGCATCCGGTGACGTAGTGAGGGGCCATTTAAAGCCTTAAAACAAGCAATAAAACACAGGCAGCCAGTGCAAAGAAGCTAAAACTGGGGTGATATGTTCACCTTTTCTGGTCCCAGTTAAAAGTCTGGACTAACTGCAAACATGAAAGTGTGTTTTGGCATAAAGACCGTTGCAGTCGTCTGATTGTGAATAAAGACGAGCACAGTTTGTTCGAGAAAATGAAAAGATAAACATTTCACTTTGGATGAAAGGTGATCAAATCTATTTAGAAACGACATTGATCCGTTTATCAACCGTCCACTGTGGCGACTTTGGGACGCACAACAGTTTGGAGAGGTCCCAAGTTAAAGGAGGATTTTCCCAACAGCAAGATCTCCATCTTTTCCTTATTCATGTTCAAAACATTTCGACCAAACCTCGATGTCACTAAGACAAGTGAGCAGGGGTGTCAGGATCATCAGCATAAAATGATACATTTCCCTGAGGATATCATCATAGAGCGTCTGTTGGAGAGTGATGCTGCAGATAAGTGAGCCAAACGTCCCACATGACCCGTGATAAAGGGGATTGTGAGGCATAAAGGAGGCATGTTGAGCACTGTCAGCTGTTGGAAGTATGATTGTAGCCTTTTATTTAAATCTTCACTATGAGATAATGGAGGTGACATGTTTCCCTTTTTTTGTCGCAGCATGAGGAGCACTAGTGAAACACTTCCAGTTCGCTCAGCTCAATTACAAATGTTTGAACTATAAAAATATTTTAATATATTTCAGATGCAAAAAACAAACAACTTTTGTCACAATGTTTCCCAAAGCCTGCTGTAAAATCAGGCATTTAGTTGCAGCAATCACAAAAAGGAGGAACTAACAGGCCAGGGGAGTTTTCTGACCAATCAGACGCAGCGATACGATCATCAAATCCAGTGTTGATACTTTTGGAAAATTAGATAAACATCTGCATAAAGGTTGTCAGGAAAAAGGAAGCAGGAAGGTTTCTTGGCCCCTTATGTGCCACATCGGCATGTGAAAGACTACAAACTCAGCATTAGACATTTAAACCAGTAATACCAAGAAAGGCCAGCAGGAGGTAGTAGTACTCAAACAATAGGTCGTTAAATGGGAATTTATTATTTCTGTGAAGAACTAGAGATGCAATTTCATCTGAATTATTAGCATGATGTCACACACCATCTCGCTGTGTTTACCAGCCACTACGCTGATGTACATTCATGTGCATAGTTGCCTCCTCTCTCCTCTCAGAGCCATCAGCCATCCCCCATGAAAACTACAGGAAGGAATCAATGGCAGGGCCTATTTTCATCTGTATGCAACCAAAATATGATATTTTCTCCAGCGCTAAAGGGATACAGTTAGACTCTGCGAGCTCTTCTTCTGTAAGTAACAACATGACCATTACAAGTTAATTTGGCATCTTTCACCAGGTGGTGAAACTGCACTTTCCATGTATGTCGACAGACCAGGAGAGTTGGGTATGAGGAAGAAGGAGGTGTGTTTCATGACATACTGTTGCGAGGTTTGCTGCAGGCAGTGCTCTGCAGCAAACCTCGCAATTTAACTAAACTTGATGTCAGCGATGGACATGAAGCTCTGCATGAATCAGTCGGGTGTGTTGCAGCAGGGACATTTCTAAAAACCAGCCCCTGCTTTTACTTTCAACCCTGGAAAAAGAAATCAACTTAAGAATAAAGTACAGAGAAAGAAAAGAAATAAAAAAAGATGGCTTTGCATCCTGACTGCTTTATCTGGACACACCTGCAGTGTGTGGCGACACACTCGTTGCTACAGTATTCCTTGTCCCAGTCTTTGCTCTCCACAGCGGGGTTGGTGCAGCCGGCGCGCACGCATATATTCGGGCTAGCTGTGGGGGTCACGCTTGGACCAGGAGCCACAATCAGGTCCACCTCCATCTGAGACAGCATGTGCAGACAAGTGTAAACATGTTTACCTGGTGAATGACTGAATGTGGAGGTTAAAGAAAATGTTATCTTACTCCTTCCTCTCCATCTGCAACCTCCTCTCCTGCAGTCACCCCTCCGTCCGTCTGTCCGACTTTCACCGTCAAACCCGACGAGGACGATCGCGTCGTGGATGTTTCACTGGCTGACGTGACGACAATCGGAGCCACAGAATCCGACTGCCTAGCCGAAGGGACCACCTTGATATGCAGCGGTGGTGGCGCGGAGGCGGCGGCTGTGCCTCCGCTGCGCGGTTTGGCCTGCAGAGGCGGTGGTGCCTGGGCATGCACCATCTGCTGCAGTCGGGGTGGGGGAGGAGTGCTTTGCATCTGCTGCAGCGGCGGCGGCTGGCGTGGCGACGAGGCGGTCGTGGCGGTGACGGACATGCCGCCGGAAGGCAGCGGCGTCTGCTTGATGATAATCTTGGTGACGGTGGGGGGGTTCGGAGCAGCACTGCCGGGCGGAGGCTGCGGCTTGATGGCACCGGTTCTGGAGCGCGTGGTGACCTGAGGCAGGTCCAGGATGATGTTGGAGGTGCAGATGTTGGTGATGGTGTTCTCTTCGGGGTTGTAGTGTTGGGACCTGGTAGGGCGAGTGGTTGGAGTAGTGGTGGGCGTGGCTGTGACCACAGGGGCAGGAGGAGGTGGAGGCGGTGGCGATGGTTCGGTATCCATGACTTCAATGGTGGGCTGAGGAGAACAAAGTTCACCAAAGGAGAATGTAAGACGGCCAAATGGTGAATAAATCACACTTCAATAACAAACCATTTACAGCCATGTCCGTCCCAAAATATCCGACTTCATCTCAGGAGTTAGAAGACAGATGCTGTTATGTCCCTATCCAGCTAATAAACACAAATCTCACTCTTTCATACGATCCTTTCAGCCTTGTTCCGACGTTAAACACGAGAAATGAATGAATATACGCGTGAGGAGGGCTTTGTCCTCTCTCCTGCTGGGTTTGTAGCAGCACTTTATAGAGGAGAGAAACAAACTGATGTGACAGGATGGCAGAGAGCCAGTTGGGTCTAACCTTTTAGTCGCCATCCCAAAAGTCAAGCTAAAGGTATCCTGATAGAATCAATGGAGGAAACTACATTTACCGTTTCCTCTACAGTTACAACCCCCCTTTAGCTGTGTAACCTATACAATCACAGGTTAAAACAACTAAACAGTGTAGTTAGCATGTATATTTCACACATCACACTCCTCTGGTGTGATGATAGGTGGCATTGTATTACCACCACATCCATCAAAAGACATGATCGCAGATTCCAGACACAGCAGTGACCACAGAGCTCATTCATGCTGAAGATATTCTAAAAGGAAATCAGATTTAAAGAAGTTGTGGTGGAAATACAGCAGCAGGAATATTGTGTCATGCATGTAAACATCTGAACATTGCCCTTTATCTCTGTTTTGTGGACTCTTTAAAAGAACAGGAACAGAGTGATGCTGTCAGGATCTTCTCAGAGATGTGACTCTCTGGGAGACCCGGGTAAACATCAGTTAGTCATCATACAGCTGCAGGGTTTGTGATGTCCTCTACTTGCCACCACTGCACTCTGTTCAGTAAAACAGTTCATCCAGATTCTTCATTCCTTCAGCCATCAAGCCACTGAAGACTTATAGATTTACATTTTAACCTAGGCTTACTTGTATTAATCCTTATTTTACTGACGTTCAAGCATTGCTTTTCCTAATTTTTACTTAACTTTCTTTATACTTCATATAGCGTATTAAAAACAGCAGGTAAAATAAAGATGAGTGGATTTGCTGCGATTTAATGTTCAAAAATGAATATTTTTCTTCCCGAATAAAATGACGGAAACACCAACAGGAGCATAAGTCATGCATGCCCAGATGTTTTAGGGGGAAACAATGTGTTGCATATACAACATAAATGAAAAGAGGGGAGATCATTTTGTTTGGATGCTTAAATCAATATAAACTGAATGTATAAAAGTCGTATAAAGGAAGACAAACTTGGATGGTGAATAAACATGCACTGGAAATCCTGTAAACCATGGGTCATACCGCTAATATAGGAACAGAATAAACACCTGAAGATCAATGCAGAATAAGAGTAAAGCCCAAAATAAAAGCAAAAGAGCCTGATTGGTTGAGAGGACGCAGATGAAGTGCAAAGTTAATTTCCCTCTGTGATCAATAAAGATGCTTTAATCTAAAACTCATAGAAAGTATGTTTATAAACGTTTATCTTTTCATCCAATGTCTTAGTTTTATCATGTTTATGGACAGAAACTTTACTAACCTGAGAGACTTTGCCTGATCTGTACTCCGCCAGTGCTTTTAAATAATCCTTCTTCGCTGCTTCGTTTTTCCTTTTGTACACCTGAAAGAGTCATTTATGAGGAGCATCTCAGTCCCACCACATTTCCCTTCATTCCCACTGAATACAAACATCAGGTAGGTGTGTATGAACCCAACATTCCCATCTAAACACAAATCCCCACGTTGCTATGGCAACTGCAACCCCGCTTACTTGTTTCTGCTCCTCGCCCAGGCTGTCCCACATGGAGGCCACTATCTTGGAGACCTCTCCGAACGTAGCGTTTGGGTTTTGTCCTTTAATAGCTGCCTGCGTGTCCCTGAAGAACAAGGCGTAGGCTGACACAGGTTTCTGAGGCTCGTTGGGGTCTTTCTTCTTTTTCCCCTTCTTCCCGCCTCCTGCCGCCCCTTTCCGGCCGACAGCCGCTGAGGCGCTGGAGGTCGGTGCGGAGAGCGGCGACTCGGACAGAGAAGGATCCAGAGAGATGACTCCAGAGGAGACGCCCAGAGAGACCGGAGATTCAACGAGAATGCTCTGATGGGAGGAGACAATGATTAAGATTTAGAAATGGTTTCACGTTGGTTTCTGTAAAGCAGCTGGTTTGACAAACTGGGGTTTGTTCGTAGAAACGGTTAAACGCCCACCCTTCTGAAGTCATCCATTTCATCATCTTGGAGTGAACTGGTGGGCGACGCTGTAGCCGATAGGGGGTTTTCAGGTGACTGGGGTCGTTGCAGCATGTTCCCACCTCCCAGACCAAGCCCCAGCTGAGCACTGAGCTCTGACTGGTCTATAGTGGTCAGCTGGTTAGATCCTAGTAAGCCCTGGCTCATGTCACCAAGCGGGACATCGATAGTAACTGGAGAAGAGCTCCTGAACTGAGAGCCAATGGGGTGACCCAGATCCTGAGGGGCAGAAGGAAGATGTAGACAGGAATGAGAAATGAGAAATCCTTTCAGGGAGGACTCGTGCTCCCTCACCATTCCCAACGACGATCCCAACAGCGCGCTCCCTCCTGACTGGTTCATGACTCCCAGACTCAGATGCTCCAGCCCCTGCGAGGGGGCACTGACGTAAGTGGATGCGAAGGATGGGTCGTCCCCTTCCACCACGGCGTTGCCTGGTACCACCACGCTGTCCGAAGGGCCGGTGTCTGAGAGCTCCCCAAAGTGAGACACCACATCAGACACGGTGAGCGCCGAGTCTGGGTCCAACGAGATGGGAGGGATCTCGAACTCCTCATCGCCGAGGCTGGGGGTGTGGAATGTCTGAAGAGGGGGGGTAGGAGACCACGGGTTAGGGAAAAACAGCATGCAAAGAAACACACATCCATCACAACAACTAACTTTATTCATATAGGGTGATAGGATGAAGTTAAAGCGTGCTGTATTTTTCAGAGACATAGAGAATAGTGCTACCAGAGTCATAATAACATCACCCTACACACCAGGTGTGGATGTATAAAAGCCCTTATAAGTGACTACACATCACATGAGGCTACGCTGGCCAGAGTAAAGGGGGCAAGGGGCTTGTGGAAGTGGAAATCTGAGACAGTTTTAAGGTTTATCTCACCTCTAATCAATAGCTGGATGATCATTCTTTTCAACTTTGCGGCTCACAGCTCATATTTACTGAATCCACTGAGGACAATACAGGCTCTGCATAGTTTAAATATGGTTTCATGAAAAGAGTCCAAAGTATTAGAGACCCACAATAATGGTATGCCAAGATTTCTTATTTGAGACTGCTGGCCTGTCCCAGAACAGGTGGGTAAAAATAGCAGACAGCACATTAATGTGGAACCAGTACTTTCAGAGTACTAATCAGAAACGATGCACGTCGCTCTTCACCGCTTTGCATTCCCAGTATAGTGGGAGGAGTTTGTATCCATCCCATTTTTCAGAAAAGGTGGGACGTATGTATGATGGACATTTTTTAATGAAATGAATGGAACTTTTACGACACAGGGCCCAACCCTTTCCCAGTCTGAGTCCGTTATGGAGGCTTCGGTCCATCTCCCAAGCCGGCTTAGTGACCCGGGAGCTCAGAGCAGAGCCGGATTTTAAAGTGCTGTAAAAGGAGACTGTTCTTAGACTGTAAGGAAGATACAGCATCCTCTATGGCAGACGTAGGGTCAATCATTAAGGTGATGTTATTCACACTTATGTGTCCAAGCTGCTAAAAATATTTATTTTTAACGAGACAATGCTAACAGGCCTGTTGACAAAGAGAAGCAGTGGGGACATATAGATTGGGCAGACTAATACTAAGCTGAAAATCTAATGAGATTTAGACTCGTAGGTACGTAGACGGCACTGCCCGACGGCCAGCAGGTGATAGTGAGAATCCCGGTAACTGTAATGGAAGAGTCTGAGCACAAGTCTGTTCCTGCATGTGTCATGATACAAAGCCGTTTTAGACACGTCCAAAACAAAATGGGTAGAGGAATCCAACTTCTCATTGTGCAGCTTTCTGCTGTGACTGGAAAGTAGATGAACTCAAACTGAGCTACGAACGTTACACCTCCACTTCCATCATGTACATGCAGCTTAGTAGAAAAGTAACAGGTGCCACTTTACGTTCCCCCGCCATGGTTTCATTCGTTTCCATCCGACGCAACACGTAGAATAAAAATAAAACACACTTAAGGTTTATTTTTCCAACACAAAACAACCTCACTTATTCACCTGTTATAACTAAAACACTACTCATTATGTCTACATCACATTTATAGACCACTTTAGCTCATACACAGGAGAACTGACTCCACATCAGTCATCCCGGCACACTAAAACTATACATTTAGTATAAAGACAGTAAAACGCGCTTAACGCCAACCGTGATGGTTGCCATTTTCACCCCACAACATGTCCAGGACTCTGCCCCCCTTCCTCCTCATCATCTGGCAAACAGGATGAGTCAGTTCTGCAGCTTTATAAAATGTGTATTCTGACATAGCGTTTGATGACTCACTCTGTAAAAGATGCCTGTGTGAAATGTATTTAGAAACTGCATCGGGTTCAGTGAGGGTGGAAAGGTTCAATGGAGGTTAAAACATATCGGGTAGCTGTTGTCTGTTTAAACTACAAGGACAGGTGTTAATTTGTGGTGTTGAGGGAGGAAATGTGGAATTTTTCTACAGCAGGTTGTGACTAAACCACTTCACTGATACAGTGGTAAAAACAAGTGATAGCTTTTTATTGCAGATTCATGCACTAATTTCTAAAATTCATTTGCTGACAGGGACTTTCACTGCAGCACGGATGCAAACAGTGTCATTAAAATAAACGTAATGGCTCTACAAACTTTCATGAACTTAAAATTAATGTTTGCACATGTTTGTATTTCCTTTGAAACCTGTTTCCAGTTAAGTAAAACATATATCGCAAGTTGAGCTTTGCTAAGAGATCTCGATACCAATCATTACAGAAAAGCTTCGTCCAAGACTCGTATGGGCTTCTTCAGGGATGCCCCAGACCTCCACCCTTTTCACTTTTTAAAAAGCCCAGAAACTACAAGGTCAGGGGGAGGCAGAGAGCTTAAAATAATGAGTGACAGCAGCTCAGCAGCCAGTAGGATGGAAAGCGATACAGATTCAAAAAGCTGCTACGAGACAGAGCGGTCAGGGGGAGACCCGAATCCCCTCAGCTGCTTTAACGCAGCGGTGGAAGAACAGGGTGGTCCTGAACTGGATCAGTCTGAGCCTTTTGCAGCTCCAGCAGGCTCTGACTTGCGGCAGGAAGCGATGCTTCAACCATTAGGAAAGAATAAAATGCCATAGCCATGTCTTCCCAGAAGCTCTGTAAAACTCTAAATCTATATGAGATAACAAGCTCACTTATGTAGAGAAGCACCAAGTTCAGCATTAAAACACAAAACCTGGTTTTAGCCTCTTTTTTTTTTTTACCCATGCACTGAAAAAAAAAGTCTAATTTTAACAACAGTATAGTTTGGCTTCATCATAATTTAGTTACACTATGTTGCACTAGCGGAACAAATCAGAGCTGTCCCTGAAGCCCCATCCCTGCTATGCTGTTGTCTACTGCTAAAAAAACACATTTATGGATGCACTAACCTTTTAATTTCCCCATTTACCTGAAACACCAGGCAATTTCACCTACTTAGACCTCGGTATCTGACTAATATAATGATGTAAAAGTAAACGTGATTATTCTTTATACCTCTTTTTACTCAGCACACATTAAAAAGCTTCACAGAGGAAACATTTCATGTTTTAATCAAAACGTTTCCAGAACAAGCAGCCATGGCTCTGCCTTAATGTTTATATCTCTTAGTTAGAACCAAGCGGAAGCTTCTCTGCTTGGAAAACATTGTGGAAAAGCCTGAATGTCTCACACACTGATTAAAAGATCTTAATCTTGTAATAAGCGGTGTGTGAAAAGGGGAAAAACAGAAAAGACTTGATGCACTCTCTTCATTTCTTTAGCAGTTATTATAATAAATATGCTTATATGAAGACGGTTATAAATTGGACTAATGTGTATTAATTTCAATCGGATCACAATGAATCGGATTTTCTTTGCAAACTGTTTTGATGAAGATGCCTTTTTGGCAACTGTCCCAATACAAATAAAGTTAAATTAAACTGAAAAGAGGTTTACGTCTCCCGGTAGTGAAAGGGTATTATTGATAGCCTCCACAATCATAAACTGAGACGATGATGCCGGTTAATGCGTCTGTTTGTCTGACTCCGGACATGAACTCTTCATGTAGCGTCCGTGCTTTCACAAGATGATGAATAAAAAGGAATAAATGAGAACAAATATGAGAAATATGGCGTCAGAATACTGCCTGAAAGCAGCCAAAGCCTGGACAGAAAACTAAAAAGGCTTTAATCATTATTTATTACACAGGATTGAAAAAATTACCATGTCGCTGGTGGAATAAAATGTACAAGGTATATATTATTTGTCTTGGTTTATAAACACTTAATGTGTCTAACAGAGGTCAAACAGTTAAAAAAAAATACAAATGCTTTTGTATTTCCACTAAGTTAAGGGCATAAAAATGACACTGGATGTATTTTTATGTCTTTAAAATGCATCTTCAATACACAAGCAGTGTGTCCAGACCTCTCTATGGAAGAAAGCAAACACTTCCCAAACAAAGCAACAACATAGAAAAGCAGCTTTTCCGGACACGATTCAATGGTCCATTAAGGACAAGAGACACAGGAAAGTCCTACGCTGACTCTCCTCTGACACTTTCAGAAACATTTCCACCTGAAACACATCACGTTAGTCAGGCAGGTGGGGAAAGATCCTAACGATCCACATGATGGCTGGATGGACACTGCACCCTCGAGTATTAATGGCCAAACAGTAGCCAGGTTTGAAATAAAGAAGCCTTTTGGATGATGTGAAGCATTTTCATAAGAAAAGATCAGCTGAAGTTTTTAGGATGACCGAGAATGTACACGAACCTAATGTTAGGATCAGGATGGCTTCAAATTGGTGAAGACAGGCGAATGCATTTACTGAGACAACATGAGATATGATTCTTTCAAAGGTGATCTCGAGCCAGGTTTGGTTTCTAAAGATAGTTGTCATGGTGATACAACAATATGAGCAATAAGTGCAATATAATTTAACACTGAAAACCCAAAATAAGGACCAAAATCCCCACATTAATACAGATCAAAGTCTCTATTGTGACCAAGAATACATTTTTACCCTCACTAAGTTGACGGTTTTATGATTTCCATGTTGGCTGGATGACATGACAATGTAAAAATATGTATTATTGTTTTGGAAACGTCCTCGTTGCAACTTCAATGGTCATATTATTGGGCTGCACGGTGGAACAGTGGTTAGCACTGCAGCCTCATTCGCTGGAACAAGCCTTGGTTCAGAGAGTGGCCTTTCTGTGTGGAGTTTGCATGTTCTCCCCGTGTTAGCGTGGGTTCTCTCCGTGTTAGCGTGGGTTCTCCCCGTGT
>JBAMHV010000005.1:17972377-17989542 GCA_037177535.1 Pseudomugil gertrudae | reverse complement strand
TACCCGCACGGCCCGACACGCTTAGAACCACAACGAAGTAGGTACGTAAAATGTAACCGCACGGCACGACACATCCTAATGGAAATGCTCTGTTTCTGGGTATAATCGTGTGAGGCCGGGTGGAGTAGGTACTAATGGAAAAACGCCTTAACTGGTTCCACTTGGTTTATCCGGTTGCTTTTAGTTTGGTTGACATGAGCTAAACATGCTTCACCAGATTTCATAAAAGGAACTCTGAGCATGTCTGCTGCTTTCCACACAGTTTCTGTGAGGTTTTCTGTGTGGTTCTGTGAAACAAACCGAGTCAATGTCTTCCTAATCACCAAGTTAAAATCTGGATCAGGAGCCTGTAACCCACAGCTCTTTTACTGGACTGTGTGAAGAAATTAGCAAAGAATAACTAATGTAATGCTGAAAGACATTTCTAGATAAGTATTAAGCTGGAGAAGAATGAAAGCCAAGCCTTGCAATCACGTCCCCAGAGACACGAAACAATCATTCATTAAAATATCCGATCTCCTCTTGGACTTAAAAAAGGTAACATCTGAAACACTTGTGTTCTTCCTGTTTGACCACTCGAAACAGTTCATTTTTGCATCAGTTTGGAAAGGTTTGGCAGTAAGGATACAGTTCTCATCCCCCTCAGAGTTCCTGGGGGGTCCTGGCATGTTGAGCAGAACGAGCCGCGCGTCGTGAGATTTGTTGACGATAACTTCGTTCAGTTTCACAGCGGTGTGCATCCTCCTGACGTTGGAGTGATCCCTAAATGAAAACGAAGAGGTGTTTAGGTGCTTTGTTAAGTGAAGACAGGCATGTGACCTTATCAGAGAAGCCTGTGGTATTCTCTCACGGCCTGATGCTCAGCATGTCTCTGAAGCCTTCGGGTGTGGAGCAGCCAGAGTGTGTTGCTCTGTAATGTGAGGTCTTCTCTTTGGTCCAGGTCATCTGAATGCGCCGGTGATGCTCGGAGCTGCCGCCGCTCACCATTCTATCTCGCTCTCCGCCGTCAGTATCGTCGTCGTCGTCTGAGCCAATGCTCGTCAGGCGCAGCATGGAGTTCCGGTCTTTCACCAGCTGGGCCTAGTTCACACAGACAAAACAAACATTTCATCTCATCGTCTCATCAACCAAACCTTGTTTTTCTACCTTATGCCGTCTCCTAGTTTTCTAACACCGATCTCCTGACTCTTACTCTTGTTTGTCTCTTTGTACCTTTCTGTCTCTGCCTCCTCTGACGGTGTTTGACGTTTTGATTCCAGCGCTCCTGTAGCTGGGGGAGAGATACACCTACAGACAACACAAGGTCACCTAACCTGCTATTATTGAACCACATCTATTCTGCCTCTAGCAGAAACACTGGAGCAAAGCTACAGGTAAACAGCTGACAGTCAAAAGGCATCTGAATATTAAGATTAGAGAGGCCAAAAAAAAAGGACGGATTAACATTTAAATAGTAGTAAAAGGGGTGACTTCTCTTAAATCAGCCAAATTAGAAAGCTGTACATTAAAGTAGCACATCTGACCCAGGTCAGTATGTATAATTATTAAAAAAGCCTTTTCACTGAATCTTTTAGATAAAGAATTGATATTTTCAGCATTTTCTTGTTGAAATGTACGACTCAGTAAAGATCAAAAAGAAAACAAAACAAAGTTGTCAAAAGAAAAAAGTCATGTTTGCTAATTTCTAGTGAGTATAAACTGGGAAAGAGGAATACTTTTTAGCAATGAATAAAGTTATTAGACTATGTGAGATTGAATGGCTTAAATAAAAGAAGATCATCTGGATTCAGCCAGCAGCTGGCAGTAATGTGCTAACACCACCACAAGATGGCGCTAACACACCGAGCTGTTCACCACCTGGCAGGATCTGGTACAACCTATCGGGTGTTAGATTAGCTTTAAAGCTGCACAGCTAAACTTTAGCAGACATTCACACTTCCCCGCAACAACAGACGATCCAGCACCTGTCTCGCATCCTGTCTCTTTTCTAAGCTCTCTCCAGTCAGTAAAAGTCAGTTAGCCATTAATGCTTGTTTTATCGCTTTCTCTTGTTTCTTTCCTCACTTCCTTCTAAATGATGCACTGAAATGATGCATGCAGTTACTGCCATGTCATGCAGTGCCACAGAGCAAAATGCAGCTGTAACATGATGCTCCCTGCTAGTGTCTCAGCCTCGGGTCACCGCAGGACAACACATCACCTCCAATGTGCATAATGAATGTCAGCCGACCATGAAAATGAGTCAGAAGCACAAAGTGTTATGGTCAGAAACTTGTGTAGAAATGCTTTTGCAAGAGAAACATACAAAATAAAATGAATACCGCAGCTGTAAAAGACATCTGTGTGTGGAGAACCTAAAAAGGAGGGCATCCAGTCAAAACTAAAGCTAGCATGCCAAAAGTTAGCCATTTATCAGAAAACACACTTTTTACTAGAACTTTTTAAGCTGACACATGATACAGCTGTTACCAGCCTGTACCACACATTTAGCCTAATATTTCACATAGCAAAAGAGTGTAATAGCAAAATAAACAAGTCACACTTACACGTTTAATTGTGTTTATGTGTTGACACCTCGTTATTCAGATGACAAAATAATTATTTGTAATTTCCGGCAGTATTGTACATCCATATCAAATAAGTTCAGGTAATCTTTACACAAAAATAAATCAAAACAAAGCCACTCTTTTCCTGAAGGAATCCACTAAGAATTCACTGGTAGCTAAACTACTCTACTACAGCCAACTGCTGCTTTATGACTACGTGAGGTGACACAAAGTGGACTTACATCATCAAAACTCCAGCGTACCCTCTGAGGAGACCAGTGGCAAAGGGAGAAGATACATGAGTGACATGAGTGTCAATGGAAGACGCTGAAAACGAGCTTGTGTTCCTTACTGTTTCGTCTTCTTATGCCCGAACCTTATTCCATATGAGAGTACTGTAAAATTATTTAATTTGAGTGAATTAAAATGTTTGAATCCAACCCTTTTCCCTTACTTATCTTTGATTTATGATTGATTTTATTTGGAAACCATGGAGGTAAATAATAATGATTAAAGAGTCCATTTTGGATGATGTTTACGTGTATATTTCATGTCAGGCTTCCTGAGGCCAAACCTTCACCCTGTACTTTTTAACTTAAACCTATGATTTTAGTTTCCCTTCAGATTTTCAGATGAACAGAACTTCTCTCTTTTTTTAATTCTGGGATGACAATGTGTGATCTATGGATCATGGAAAAAACATTTTAGATATTCCCACGTCTTGCCATAACCACAGGCCTCACCTGATTCCTTGCTGCTCCACCTGCCTCTGGCCTACTGCTGCTGCTACCAGGGTTTCCCTGGCAAAAATGATACACGACATTGACAAACACAGATGTGTGTGTTACGGCTAATCTTGCATTGATTGATGTTTATGATAATCCATTATGACCAGGTGGGGCATATGTGTGCAACTGCACACTTACGTCAAAGGTACTTTGAGTCCTAATGGGTTTGTAATGTCCTAAATGCTGCAGAGGGATTGTGGATTAAAAACGAGAACCCACCGCAGCATCTGCAAATGTAATCTGACTTGTTATAAATCCCAACGGGGACAACCTGATAGCCAAATGGATGATTCACAGCTTCACTGTCTGTTTGCACGCAAGACCATTGAGAAATACATTTTTCATGCCAGCTATAAATGGGCTTGATTTAATCTCCCATTCTGAAATTAAAACACACCAAACAAACACAGACTGCATCCGGAGGCTGCACTGTGGTTTCAGGTGTCAAAAGAACACTTATTTTTACCTTGTAATGGATAAAAAGATAAACAGTGGGCCCCTTGTGAGAACAACCACTATGTTAGTCTGTGAAACAAAGCGCATTGTTCCCATCTTTATTTGTTGCATCTTTTGAGACTTTATTTCTGTTCTGCATTCATAAAAGTATATAGTAATGTTGTTTAACTACTGATTTAGTTTGTACTAACTTTTACCTTTTGATTGATTGATGTTTATTCCATGTTAGCTATAACGTAAAATATTCATATCTAATTTTGTCTTATTCTAATACTACTTTGGTATGTTAGCAGATCTAATATTGTAAATACTGATAGTTTGGTGCCTTTTTTTTATCACTAATGCATGTGTTTCTATAAGTAAACAGCAGGTATGCTAACTGATACACACCAGAGGTCTGCATGAGCAAATCTTGTGGGAATTTTTATTATTCTTTGATTGGATTTCACGTGTTTATTCGGTTTGTTTTTCTTCCTCATCTTCTCCCGTTTCCTCTAATGAAGTCTTTAAAAGAAGCCAGGAACGCCTGAGTGTCCATATATTTAAATCTTCAAACAACAAAAAGGAAAGTGAGCATGTGAAGTGCAGCATTTCAGCGTGACCTAAACTTACCTCTCGTTCTCGGTCTGACTTAGAGAGTCGCATCTGTCTGAGCATCTGAGACCTCTGTTCCATCATCAGAGTCCTCTCATAGGTGTACGCGCTGATGTCGCTGTCATGCTGGAAAGAGGTAAAGAAACACATTCAGAGATGCAGCAAAGAAACTCAAATGTTAGCGCTGTTATAGTGTGAGACTGTTCTGCAGTGTTGGGACCATTTAAGTCCAAGGCGTTACTAACAGTGTTAATTCTTTTCAGTAACAGAATAATCTAATTTTCTTTCCTGTTGCAACGCTGTTAATGTCAAATGTGGTGTGTTACTATAAAGCCATTTAATAAACTGTGTTATCCAAATACACTCCGGGAGGACTGGGGAGAAGAGGTGGGATAAAAGCGAGATGGGAGATTGGCTAAGGCAGGGTCATGTTACATAGCAGCCCATTGAAGCCAGTGTTTATAGTTTAATTTATTACATTTGCTACAGTTACTGCAAACGGATTATTTTGCTTACCTGTGTACTTTTGAAGAAAATACTTGAAGTACAGGATGTCTACCAAAACAGCTGTGTATTTAATTTAGACTATAGAGTTAGACACAGGTGTTGTTGTTTAAATGTCTACTTTTGTTGTGAACAACATTGGAAGTACAGGTTGTTTACTTGTCCAGTTGTCTCAGGATTGTGTGAGTTAGATTTAAATTGTTATGAAGTTAAACACACTTTATATGGTTTAACTGTTTACTTCTGGGACACAGTTAATACTTAAAGTGCACTCCATCTTTATTTAACATACCATCTCAACTACTTCCACCTCAGCCTCAATGCGTAGATGATAGAGGAACGTTGCCAGATCCTTCTTCATTTGAATGGAGTTATCCTCCATCTGGGCCACTGTGAAGATTCGCATTGCACATTTACGCCACACCTGAGAAAGAGACAAAGCAGGTCCTTAAACCAAATCTCTGGACCTTTTTTAATGCGATGGATGTAATTTCCTTACCTTGTGTTGACGTAAGAGGAAAGGCAGCAGCATCAGCATCCCTCCATCATGGACAATCCACCAGACATCAATATAGCCTTCTGTGCAGGGCTCGCTGTTGCTGGGAAACAGGGAGATGTTCTTGGGTACTAGTAAGGCCAAGTGGGCCGCTGTGGTCACTCGCACTGTGTCTGGAAGCGACAGAGAGAGGAGGGAATGCTGTTAGCTTGCTACATCTATCGAAAGGAAACAAATTCTCCATTTTCTTTGACTCACTGATGAAGGTCTTCCAGGATTGTGGGTCCTCACTTTGCCTCCAGGCATGAGGCCACCCCATGACCACAGTGTTGGGCTTCATCCCTCCCAGTCCGCTGGACTGAATCATGTGACTGATACCTTCACGTGCTTTCTGAGCCACAATGCACTGACAGAAGCCTTTTACACGCTCTTTATCCATCAGATTCTTCAGAGTCTAACAATCACAAGTTAAAACAGTTAAATGTTAGTGTAACTTATGGCTTCAATGGGTTTTTCTGTTTTATGACCACTAAAAAGATGAACCTGTTCAGCGGCGAGAGATTCTCCAAAGCTATGTAGAAAGTTGCCAGTGACAACGGTGCCTACAATGGTCAAGCCCTTTCCTGCCTTTAACTGACTGGCGAATGTCAGCAGGCGTGGAGACTTAACGTGGGCGTCCTCATCCAGTTTTAGTAACACCAGCAGCTGGGGTCTAGCAAGGAAAGTGAAAGAGGATGGGTGTGTGTAAGAGAGTCCATGCATGGATTCTCCGTAAACATCAAAAACAGTCATGCTCTCACTTTTCCGTCTAAGTTATTCTACACAAACAGATTTTTAGAGGGATCAAGCCAGCAAATCTATCATTTATCCTCTTTGTCATCCATCTTCTCAGGTGGATTGTTAAATACGTAAATGAAAGTGTTCAGTACCTCCAGTTTTTGGTGTGTGGTGGTCCCTCCTCCAATCTCAGCAGGGCATAACGGGCAGCACTGAGTGACAGACCACGAATCCCATCCCCCCACTCCTTCTCTGCCCTGATACACATATGCACATATAGAATTGATAAGCATGTATGTAAAGATATATAGTCTGATATGGACTGTGGGTTCTTCCTATAAATGACAGAGTATAAACAAATATACAAATAAACAAGTGATTCATAAAAATAAACCAAAGGGTCCCCCCTCATTCCACAACCAAGTCTGAACCATGCTGTAAATGTATAACCATGTAGGGAGAATGCATTTCCATGGCAACATACCCGTGATACTCAATGTATTTGTAGATCATGCTGGCAATCACCATGGCAACAATTGCGTAGTACCAAGAGGATATGAACATGAGTGCCAGGCAGATGGTCATCCCCAAAAACGACAAAGTCCTGGAGAGATGATCACCAGAGCTTCACAACAGTCTGTGCATTGATTCAGATATTTGTGTGTGAGGATGTGTGTGTGATCATGTGTGTACGTGTGTTAGGAATTACCAATGGTAGTAAGAAAAGCGTGGCCTCCAGTTGGGTGTCCTGAGGAGGGTCTGGAGGGCACAGGCCAGGTTCACAAAAAGGTAACACATCAGGAAGAACCTGCGGAGGCAAAAAAAACTGTGTTCAAAGCCCGTCATGGAGAAGAGAACACTGAGGATTATAACATCCTTACATACACACACACACACACACACACACACAGAGCTGTGTCTCACATTGTAAGGATGGGAGCAACCAAGTCCAAAGAGGCGATGAGAATCCCTAGTTCGGCTATCAGCGCCGTCAGCAGCAGGGCCCAGGTGGGCTCCCCGTTAGCCTTACCATGACCAAACACCTAGTAGAAAAACACACAACAAATATACACCATCATTAAGCAGCTCCATCACCATATTTAGGTTATTTTCATTAGATTTGATGGCTATTTCACTGCTTTCACTGACTAACTGTTTGGTTTTTGTAACTTTATTGTTAGGCTGATGATGGTTTCATTTATATTCCTAAAAAAAAACAGCTCTTTGTCAGACCAGTGCTTTAATGGCATAAAGGACTGGATCTCACATTTTTATAAAGGTAAAACTGAAGTTATAGGTTTCTTTTGTGGCGATACTAAAACCTGACCGGTAAATCCCGGGTCTTTGGGTAAGTAAAAGAAACCTTGGTGTTAAAACAGACTCAGATTTTAAGCTTGACAGTCAGAAAAGGTCTTGCTTTTTCATTCAAACCAAAACGAGTAAGAACATCTCTAATCAGCATTGTTGGACAGGGTCCACCATAGCTTATCTTTGGATGATACAAAATCTGTATATGTGTAATGAACTATACGCAAATATGTGTAGTTAAGGTGCTCAGAGAGCTCCTTACACAACCACATGTCCTCTAAGATCACTTGATTAGCAAATCCTAATCCGGCAATTAGCAAATCTTGCTGTGTTAACTTTAGGCGCTTTAATAAAGTTAAATTCGATATGTAATAGTATTTAAGAATATGCGCAGCTCTAACCCGGAGAAAGGGAATGATGTTGTCCTTGGCGATGGCCTGCAGAAGTCGGGGTGCGCCGGTCAGCGATTGAAGGCCTGCGCCACATGTTGAGAAGAAGGAGCCAATCACAATGACCCAAGATGTGGGCCAAGCCAGGGTCCCCACCACCAATTGGCTGTTAACCGAATCCCCAAACCTGCAGAGGTATCAGCATGTAAACCTTTTCAAAGTTTAACACAATGTAAGTGTCTTTTGTTTTTTAAGTGGTGCAAAACACAAACGCTGAAGCAGATGCACTGACTTGTCTCTGAGGACTACCCCATCGATGCAGGCTCCAAACAACACAACGCTGCTCAGGTCTACAAGGACAGCACTCAGAAAAACAAGACTGGAAGCAGATGTGCCACAAAATAACAATAATGTCAAAATATGAGAAAAAAAAGTGACTTTATTTTAAAAAAGCTAATAAATGACAGTGAAACAGCATTTCAGCTAAAATCTGTGTTGCTTTGCTACCAAAGAGGGCAGATATTTGTTTGCTGAAAACAAACGTGCTGTAATGTGTTAAATGTCATTTTGAGCTGCTTTAAATCAAAATACACCACAAAAGGATACAGACGAGAGAGGTAGTGAGGATAGCAAGGATGGTTCCAATAGGGATAGAGCGCTGAGCATCTTTTAAATCCCCAGAGCGATTGGAACCAGCCATGATTCCTGACGAGGGGAGAAAAACTATATTATTACAAGAAGGGTTGATGATGGAGAAATGATACACAGTTACATGTTTCATGCCTTCGTTTGTAAGTTACCGTTTCACATGGACGCATTAGCATTCAGAGAGCAAAACAAGAACGACATAAGTCTGTACCTGTGACTGAAGGGAAGAAGATGCCCACCAGCAGTGTGAAGGACGTTGTGATGTCAGCAAACACATATGGCCGCTCGATTGATGCTGGATGTGCAACGTGTGAGGAGCTGAGCGAGGTTTTCTCAATCACATCCCCTTTGCTGAGGTAGGAGCTCCACAGGTTCTCTGAGGAGATTCAATGGGAGCATATAACTGGGAGCATAGTGACACACACTTGTTCTTTAAAGGCTACATAACTCATCTGTAGTCCCCAAGAAGCAAGAACTTTTTCTTTTTGACGTAACTTTGTTCTCACAGAGGGCTCAGAGAAGTGATTGGTTGGATACTGAGATTGACCCGGTTAATGTGGAAAAGGGGACACTGCCGCTCCGGCCTTTTTGCAGATGCAAGGTTACAGATAGTTCTAGCTGACTGAGAAAGTTTTAAAATGTATAAAAACATATGTGTTGTAAAGACACAGATCCATTCACGTGCATAACCCTGCTCTTCTACGGACCAGGCTTCCATTAAATATGAAACAACCGGGTTGACTGCTCATTGCCCCCTGCAGTGATCCCTGTCCCGTCTTGTGAAGTATGAATCAACCAGATCAAAATAAACTCATTTCTTGTTCTTGGAGCCTCAAAAGCAAGGATAAGGTTTACGCTTGAGTATGCAAGAAGCTTAAGTCTGTCTTTTCTATTCTATTCTATTCTATTCTACAGGCATTTAGCTGATGCTTTTATCCAAAGCGACGTACATCAGAGAATAAAACAACACAAGCATGAAATCAAACAACGAGGAACATCATAGATAAGTGCCAGACTGCTGCAAGTCTGGTTGGACACAGCTACTGTCCTGTAGGACACAGATGTTGTCCTGAAGTACAAGAGTCTTTTTTTTTGTTTGTACCGGTATATATATATTTCCTATTTGTTTACCAATATAATCAGTGTTGATGTGTGGCTAAGATCGACCTTGAACAGCTGAGTCTTTAGCTTGTTGTTCAAAGTAGACAAGGACTCTGCAGACCGGACAGAGTTTGGCAGTTCATTCCACCACTGAGGAACAACAGTGGAGAAGAGTCTGGCTACTGATTTAGTCCCACATAAGGGTGGTAGCGTAAGTTCCACTTATTAGACATAAGGATGCCCGTGCCACCTCCTCGTCCAGCTGAGCGAGGTGTTTGGGTGAATTCTGCATTGACAGAAAGGGCAGCTGGAGTAGCTGTGTTTTCAGGACGGATCCAGGTCTCAATCAGGGCTAGGATCTACAAAGCTTAAGTGTACTCAAAACTGACACAGCTGCTGCCACTCTGTGTGATTGCACCCAGCTAGAACCACCTCTTTCTGCCCCGAGCAGTAAACAGTGAGTGCGACCCGCGTCACAAATTCAACTGTTGTTGTTGGATTGTTTAGAGAAGTGCTAACAACAGAGAGCTACATTCTAGCAGTACAAAACAACAACCCGAAACCAAGAAACAATAACCTGAAACCAAGACACAAACTCTCAGCAGGAACTCACCTAGACTACCTGAACCTCAGTGATTGAAATCAGTGCTTGTTCTACTGAAGTCAGACAAATTCTCTCTTTATATACGGGATTTCCCTCAAAACCACCGCCTCTTTCTGCTTGCCCCGAGCAGTAAACAATGAGTGTGACCCGCATCGCGGACTCAACTGTTGTTGTTGGATTGTTTAGAGAAGTACTAACTACAGAGAGCTAGACCCTAGCAGTACAAAACATGTCTGTCTGTATTTCAAGCTTTTCATAACTGCAGCAGCAGTGAAGGAACACGTAATCAGGACCTTTTCTTTCAGTTATACTATGCAGAAAAAATACCAAGAAAAAGTGCTTCAATAATAAAGTTTCATATCTAAAATGGGAAAGAATGGGAAGTTCATTTTCAGCTAAATATATGCAAATAAAACAATATTAATTTGGATTTTTGTTCAAATCCTGTTTAGCTAAGAATACCACTAGATAGTACTAGATCAGCAATATCTGTAATGATGCTCTATAACAAGGGTTCCCTGCTTCTTCACATCGGTTTATTAATGTCATTAAAGTGAAACATCGTTTTCAGTCTTTGGTGATTCTGAGGTTGAAAGGGGTCAACTTGTTCTTCCAACCAAGCACATTTTTCTGGAGAAATTTCTGAAGCAGAGATATGAAGTTTCTAAACTCATAAAGGCATCAATCTGTTTGTTAGGTGGAGGTACGGTTGCAAGTTAAAAAACTGTCGTTTCACAGCAGAAATCTCTGAGAAACACGGGTAAAAACAATTACATGAGCATATTGATGAAGCATATTGCAATGTAATGTTCAATCTAAACCCTTTTATTGCATAAAAAGAAAAGAATGAATGAAAAATGAAAATAAAACATATGATGTCAATGTAAAGGGATTTTTAGGGGTAATCAGGAAGGTTTGCTGCAACAATAATCTTCCTTATCCATGTTGGAAGCCTTATTAGAGCTAGAAACAGTCAGAAATGCACAACCAGAAACACAACAACACAACTCACTTCACCTGATATAATCCCACTGGCCAGTCCAGGGATGGCCTGGATCTTTGAGAAATTGTTGGAGTTGAAGTATTCATCACAGGTGGCACTGAGCTCTTGGCTGAGACAAAAATGCCTCCAGAGTTCTGTTGGCTTTTCCACCACAGCAAGGTCATGGGTTACGTCCCCTGTGCTGTTCTCTAATAGGAGGGACGGTGCATGTCATTATTAAACAGATCACGTGACAGGAATACGCACAGTAAGAGGAAGTAAGAACCCACCATAATCAACGGTGATGTTGCTGACAGAGCTTTCTGCTGTTTTGTTCATCGACTCCACGATGGTTTTCCCACAATGCTGGCCAGCAACATGGCCATTGATAGTCCTGTTCCCCAGCATGCACACGCTGCACATAAAAAGTCCAATTAAAACTACGAGTCTTAGAAACAGCCAACATGACACCTTTTTAAAAAGTCTGTACTTACGGAAAGTCTGGAGGGTGGAAGGCAGACACCAGCGCTCCGATATAGATGGAAATGATAGAAACGATGACGCACGCCAAGAAGATGGACGCCAGTTTGTTCACGTACTTTACACCCACAAAGACCAGCAATGACATCAAGAGGAGACAGATGCTGCCATAGACCCGCATGTTGTTCAACATTGACGACCCATCACCTTTGAAAAAGGAGGCCTCAGGTATGATGTACACCTGAAAAGGGAGAAAGTCAGTGACTCAAAATTGTGCAGGTTTCAGTAGATGCTGTGAAGCCTCGCTGTCTCAACACCAAGTAAAATAACAATGAAACAAAGGCAAAGTATCAAGTTAATGCGATAAAAATGTAACACAACATATTTTTTTTTCATTGTGCATCACTCAGACACTCTAGGACAGTATAAACCAACCAGAAGGATCTCAATGGCTCCCAGGATGTACATGGCTCCTGCGAAGGTAGTGCCCAAGTAGAAACACAGGCCCACAGCACCCCCAAATTCTGGACCCAGAGACCGACTGATCATGAAGTAGGAGCCTCCAGCTGGACAGAAAAGGGGGTAAAACAAAAAAAGAAAAAAAAGGGGTGGTACAAAAGGAAACGAAGGAAGTGAAAATGAAGAGGAAGAGAAGGAAGGAAAGTAGGATAGAGATGGTAAAAAGGAAGATGGAAAGAGCCGATAGGACACGAGAGAGATTGGGATGAATGGTTAGTCACATTATGATGTCGGGGGGTAAGGGGAGAGAAAAGAGGACAGCTGATGAGAGAAGTCTTCCTATGCTTGGAGAAGTAAGCATAATCATCTACATGACACATTAAAGAAAAAAAGAAAATAGATCAAATAGTATCTGCAAATGACAACTGCTTTTTTCTCTCACTCGGACCTTTATTAAACCTCTTACTGAATACAAAACGGCGTATCGAGACCTCAGTTCAATGCTCAATGAGTTGGTAGCATCAATCCAAATTTAAAATATCGATCAAATATCGACACAGTAGTCATGTGTAAGATTGTAAGAATCATTATCTACTGAACTGACACATCGATATTGTGATGCTACACCCCGAGCACCAAGAAACCTCCAGGTCATCAAAGATTCGTCCTGTTCTGCAGAGTGAAAATGACCTGAAGCATTTGCCACTGTTTAAATGCAGAACTTGTGCTATAAAACAGCTGTAATTCAGATAAGTCAACTTACAATACAACTTATCTGCTTAGATCAGCATTTGTCTATAACGTTTATGGGTTGTTATCTGGCTAGCTAACCCAGCTAGCTGAGTTCCCTCAAATTAGGAAAACAACCACTGATGTGTGAAACTACACCATCATCAAAGCTGTTTATGAATCAAACCACATCCTAAATTTGAAGCAAATCCCAGCCTGAGCCTAGCTGAAGACCCTCTTGCACATTAGTAACTGCAGCACAACCCCAAGTGAGCTAAAGTAAACAGCATTCATAGCTTGCTGATACAATTTGAAATAGTGAGAAAACAGAGTACATGGAGGAGAATCAGACATTAAGAGCAGCTACATATTTTCTACTGGCTGGAAGCTCAGAATCCAGTGTTTGGTTTCCAAAATGCAGCTTTTGATAGTTAAATGAACAAGTTTGGGGGTTTAAACTTATTTACCACTTCCACTTCTTCAGAACTGCTGCTGTGCTAAGAAAAACTAGCATAAAGACTTTAAAATACACATTTATTTCACTGGTTTGGGGGGAAATGGAGAGGGTGTTTTAGTAAAGCAATCATACCTGCCACCAGAAATCCGCCCCTGCTGCAGGATTTCCAAAGCTCAGTTGTATTTGAGAAACCAAACACTTTTCTTTAGCTCTTTTTTTTAGTTCTGACACTCACAGTAAACCTCATACAGAAAATATAAACTACCATCTGAGACAAGATGGTGAGAAAGCTGAGAGTTTGATGCTGTTCAGGTGAGAAACGAAGCATGGGATGAAATGCTGAATGCCAAATGCATGTTAACCAGTATTTCCGATGTTACACACGTTAACTTTTTTAAAATGTTACATGCTAGTGGCAAAGAAAAAATGAAAACACACACACACTACTTTAACATTTGTGATATTCGTTTTCACGTATTTCGTTGAAAGTTAATGTCAACAGCAGATAAATATCCTGTTTTTAATGTGTGTACATGCAGAGAGGGGGGGAGGCAGACACAAGGAGAGACAGGACAAACAGAAATAACTCCAGTTAGAAAAATATAGACTCCACAGCTGGAAGATTAGATGGAAAACTGGGGAAGGTATCCTGGAAAATTCAACTTTACATTGGTAGAAATCATGTGATCATGGGGTGCACAAGTTCGGTCCTCGAGATCTACCATCCTGCAACTTTTAGATGCAACCCTTGCTCAACACAGCTGAATTTAATGAGCAGCTCATTACCAGATGTCTGTCGAGCTGGATGACATGCAGAAGAGCAAATTCAGCTATTAGATGGAGATATGTTGGAGAAAGGATGCATGTAAAAGTTGCAGGATGGTAGACCTCGAGGACCAGACTTGGGCAGCTCTGATGTGATAAGTTTGTAAACTTAAAACGATGCACCTATCTAAGTTACGTCTCTCTATGTGGATCATGTCAGAAATAAGTAGGGATCAGCACAGACATGCATTTACATGTCCACACCTTTGTGTTTTCCGGTTAGGTTCAGGTGTGACTGATGTACCTGTCTTATGACTTCACACAGCAACTTAACTCATTCGGCAAATGTTTTTGTAAAAGCAACGAGAGTTGGATAAACTGTAGCTAAACACTTGCTGTTTGTCCCTTCCCTAAACACTGTTTTATAACTACAATTTGTATAAGTTTTGTTTTCTCATAAGCATGTTTTATGTGGAAGCTTGATATAAGCCTGTTTGTTCCCAGCTTCCTGTACTGTATTGTCTGGTACCGGTATATTCTTTTCTATCAGCTGTGTAAGAAGCACACATGAATGACTGTAATCACAAAGCAAATAGCATTTAATAGAACTATTATAGGGACAAATAAAATCCCACATTTTCACTTTCCATTTTTCCCTGAATTTTGTGTTTTTTTTTATGTAATCTATCTTTTTTATGATGGGTGTATAAATTTTTTAAATTTTTTTTCCCTTTTTGGCTCCATCTGACCTGAGGGGATGACCTGCAGCAAAGGGCCATAGGCTGGGATTCAGACCTGGGAAGGCTTCATTGACGAGCCGTAGCCTCTGCATGACTCTTGTATTAGTCCGTTTTTTAGAATAATTGATCATTTCTTCCTGTAGATCTTGTTAATCGCAGCTGCGGCTTAAACACAGGGAGAGTTTTTGATGGAGGCTTCCCCTCTACCTTGTTTGTCAGCCAGTGTGTCTCAGCTTAATGCTTCAGCAGAAACAGCTGAAGGGTTTTAATTCTTTTTGTAGAGACATGTAGCTCTTAGGTGCATCTGCTGGCTTCTTAGCCATGGCCAAACTTCTGGTAGAGACTTTTGACTTGTCAGTAAAAGAACGTCCCACAAAGAAGAGGCTGCAAGGTTCAAATGCTTTTGATTTTCATTTAGCTTTGATTGTTTGTTTGGCCCAGGCACTTTGAACCCCTACATTGGTGGGATAGCATGTCACACTCACTTACGAGTATGTTACAAATGATTCAGATTTATCTGAGGAATTCACATTGAAGAACCCAAAGGGCTCCTATCAATATAATCATCCAGGAAACAGTGAGATTATGCACAATGTTATCTGCATTATGCTTAAAGATTCTCTGATCTGCTGATCTGTGCTCATAATTCCCAGCTCAATTCCACATGCATGGACAGAAAGGAAAGGATAGGCGTAGAGAAGAGGCTATACCTGGTACGACTCCATTAGTGGCGATTGCACTCATCGATATTGCAGTCAACATTGTCTGGAGAGAAAAGATGGTCACACAGCAGCTGTTTTAGAGAGCTCTTATTTTCTGTGTCATCATGTACTGTATGTCTGCTGATGCTTCGACACTCACACAGCAGCAGCATATGAAGACGATGCAAAGGGCCTGCAGCACCCCAGCTGTTCCCACCACCCAAGTCAACCGCAGGAATAAGATCACGCCAAAGATGTTCTGCAGGCAAGGCAGGTAAACGCCCATAAACGTCCCCATCTGTGGTGACTGGAAGAGAAACGTACAATTCATTTATTATCAACAGAATTATCAATAATTACCCCATTCCCGTTTATCTTGTTGAAAAAATCAATTACACATGTGTGCATTATACATACAGTACACACACACAAATTGGGGTGGGATCTTAACAATTAGGATTATAAATGATGTACACATATAAGTGTATGTTTACATGTATGTACCATGTAATGAATGTGCTCCACTCATTTCTAACCTCGGCCTTTTCCCCTCTAATCATGTCGGTGTTAATTTTCTTGCCCCCAAGCTAAGCTATGACACAATGGTTCTGAGCAGGTGTCCTGTGGAAGTCCCTGTCCATGTTAATGTTATGCTGAACACACTGTCTGACCAGAAGGGACGATTAAAAATGTTGTGGTATAACTTTCCCTTGCCATCTGTTGGCATTTGTGCGAGGGAGCGTATGCTCAGAGAAGGGTGACAACACTGAAATACTCTGAACCACAACAGACCGTCTTATCTAGGTCGGCTTTATCAGTGATCACTGCAGTGCACAAAAGGGTCACATCCCCATGTACAGTCACAAGATATGATTTGTCTAGACGGGAACTCCATGAGCAATGATACCAAATAAAATCCTGGGTGATTGTTCATTTAATTTCTTTACTAAAGGTTTCTTTATGCCGTCTCGAGTCATTTCAAAAAGAGATCATTTCAAACTCTAGTCTTACCAGAAAATTCAAAGAAGATTCAATTTTTGTTTACGACTGTGTGATTTGTACTAATGTAACGAAGCGGACCTTGCTGGGTTTCTTCTTCTCCCCGATGCTCTCAGCCTCCTCGTGCTCCTTGGCACCCTGCGTCAGGTTGGTGTAGTTCGCCAGACGGCTGAGAAGAGAAGACACCTTCGGCCGAGTGTCCATCTCCTCCTGTTAGTTGAGGAGGGAGAGAGAAAGTAACAGAAATAAATTATTATTGGGTGAATGCCGTCAGGCATTCAACCTATTGTTTTCCTGTTTTTCTTTATTCTTATTATTATTTCTTCCGCCGTTTTTCGTTCATTCATATCTTCAGCTATCTTCAGCCTATTTCAACAGTTTTAGTATCAAAATGTTCAGCTCATTCAGGAGATGACTGCTCGAGCTTTTCAACTCTTTAACTTTTATACTTTTTAAAATATTTAACTTTTAAACTTTATTTTGTTCCCATTGAAATGAATGGCGGAATGTTCCAACTGCCGGCAGTCCCACTCTAATTTACATTTAGACTTTCCCCCCTTTCAGCGTTTATAACTTCAGCATACTTTCAGCTAGAAACACCATTCAAACTTTAAACAAGTCACAAGGCTTTTGGCTATAAAA
>JBAMHV010000005.1:17960991-17972277 GCA_037177535.1 Pseudomugil gertrudae | reverse complement strand
AGTTCAGCATTACAGTTCATCAAGTTCAGCATACAGGCATTCACCCTGCTGTTCTGCAAGAACAGCAATTCATCTAGTTATTATTGCATGGCAAATTGGAAAAGCAGGCATGAAACCTGGAGGTGGACAGCGAGCAAAGGGAAGAAGAGAACAAAGAGGGGATCTGAGAAGAGGAGCAGGAACAAAATGTGTGTACAGCAGACACAAAGGGATAAAGAGCCAAGTATGAGTGGATGTCAAATAACTGATAGAAGAAAAGAAACAGAGAGGGGGTAAAAGAAGCAGGAAATTGAGCAAACAAAGAAGCAGATCCTTGATAAAGAGGTTCAAGAGAAAAGAGCTTTTTTCTGACAACACTGTAATCTAAACAAGCTGAAACTAGCTGCACCCACCAATCAATAGCTGCTTATTTTAGTACCAGTTTAGCTGAAAATTTAGCAATAAACAGGCATAATGTGGAGCTTTGTGTGCTACTTATTTTCATGTGTATGTAATACAGGTGACATGGCTGAAATGTACTTGAACATTTGTTGTTTCGCACCTCAAACAGGGCCAGGTTTCTGTCGTAGAAGTCATCATCATCCATCCCATGAGTGTTGTTGATGTACACATTGGAGATTTTTGAATTTCCATCACCTGGACAGATTTATTTAAAAAAAAGGAGGATAGAGTGAGAATGAGGAGAGCAGGAAACTCATCAGAAGGGGAGAAGAGTGTGTCCACACCAACAGTGTACTGACACCAACCGCCATCACGGCTCAGTCAGCACAGATCACCGCATCTGCAGCATCTGACTCAGCAGCATCACTTCCCTCCAGGCTACGCCACACAAACGGCAGCTAAATTCTGTCCCGAGTGTCTGCTTCACACCAGAACACGACTTCTGGTGGTTCAACTTTACATTTGAGCTGACTTTTAAACGCATCCATGTTTACACCCATTCATTTTTCTATTTCTGTCTTGTTGAAAGGAGACGATTCTTTCCTAATTTAATCCTACTAAACACACAATCCTGCAACAATGCCACATGCCCCCAACTATTACAACTAAAGGTGAGAAACACAAAGTGAACTTTACTTTTCCTGACACTGCTCACAATTTAGCAGCGCAATCTACAATATGCCACCAGGAAGAGTAAACATGTCATGCAGCTGCATGTTTTTAAGCTAAGGAAAGAAAATAGCTAGAAAATGTGGCTGCTGGTTAACTTCCCATCCTGATCACAGCTCCTCACTTGGCCAAAGATAGTGAGTGTGAATCTGACACAATAAAAACAAGTTGCTGGTTAGTAATCAGTAGCTGAAGAACGGCGGCATGGTGGGAAAAACTAAGCTGATGGCTGATATGGATACTTGTTGTTTAAAAGTGATACATGGTTAATCTCTCACTGAATATTTACCTTACCCCCCCAACAAATATGTGCATTAGTCAAATTATAGCATATTCTTTTTTAACAAGCAAAGAAAAAGTTGTTTTGGGTGAACCCTGGTTCACATCTGTGTATGTCAACACATTACACCCATACACACCAGTCTGGGATGGCGTATGGTAACCTAACCTGCTGGGCAGGGCAGTCCAACGTCACACATTTCCTGTGTTCAAACAACCTGTGTGCAGTCAGGCTGCCTGGACTGTGGCCTGATAACGTGACTTCTCCAAACTGTTGTTACGTTCATGCTTTATTTGTCAGTTCTTGCAGAGCTGGTCAAGGGTCATGTGAATTTCAATGACTCCTCTGGGAAATTGTGTGAAGGCTTATGTCTCACACGGCTTCACAAAATGATTTATTTCACATTTTCAGCTGAAGCAAATAAGAAAAGTATGACTTACCAATAACATTATTTTCCTTTAGACGATAATAATAAGAGAAAGTTTTGATAAACAGTTGAGATGATGGTTAATAATACAGTATACTTCAGTAGTTTTGGCTTTATATGCTAAAACTAAATGGTACAAATGGCACAGGGGGTGTATTTCAACACACTATAAGTATAATTCACTGGAGAAATTAAGGCCTGTGTGTTTCAGCACTGCATGACTAAACATCTGCAACCTAGCTGCAAAGATGCAAAAAAACCCCATAAAAATCATGAAAAAAAATCATAAAGCTTGTCCTACTTTTGTTTTGACATCAAAGGCTGTTATACAGAAACGAACAGATATATCATGAAGGGCTTTTATTGTGAAGTATTTACGGTTCCTATGACATATGACTTTCTAAATGAAATTTGGGACCATCCTTCCTGAGTCTCCTCGCTCACATTATCAGCCTATTGGGTTACATTTACCCTTAAAACATTTTAAAACGGTTCATGTTCACTTTTTAGCTTCTACGTTTACACAGCTCCTTATCAGGTATTAACGTAGTTTAAAAGGACATCCTCTGGGTTTCACTGAAAGGAAATGTTTTGCTTTTAGAAGACGAAAGCTTCGATGAATTACTGATGAATTTACTCTGACACAGTAACACACTTCTTCATTCTGGCACTTAATCCCACATGGTTAATTTTTCTTTTTGAGACCAACATTAGATACGCAGGCCTGAAGATACGTGATGCGTGAAGATACTCTTCAGATAGAAGGCAGAAAAATATGACTAGTTAAACATAATTTGTGTGAAGTTTTAAAGGTACAACAGCCAAAACGGCTCCTTCTATGTATATTTACCAAGAAATTTGTTCATTTTAGGAAATGTTTGCTGATTAACAAAAATGAAAAATTTCAATTCCTATTTCAAAGGCTGCAAACTGGCACAATACTAATCGGGCTGAATCGAAAAAAATTCGGCTGGCTAATGGTTTTAATAGCAACAACATGTGAATCAGCAGACTATTAAACCTGGATTTTTACAGGAAACATTCATATTTGCATTAAAATGTTGATGACAGTGTGAAAGTTTGTCTAGTCTTTGTAATGTCTGGATAACTTTGGTAAAGGCATCATGAGACTTGGATACACATCCTAAATGTAGACAAAGACAACCAAATGAAATAAGATTATGATGTTTAACTTGTTTTTTAACCAATTAAATGAAGTTTTAAAGCACTAGTTCACATGTCAGGGGCTCTGTTGATTAAATTTATAACACTAACTGGCTTCGTCTTCTTTTTCACACCATAACAAAATGTAGAAATAAAATCTCAAAGCTGTGTGACATTTTTGACTATTAGAAGTATCATAATAATATTTCACATTAACAGTGAACACATACAAGCAAGCGTGCAATGATATTTGGGTTTTACCTTCATTCCCAGTTTATTACGTTGTTGTGTTTTAGTGATTTTAGCATAAAGTGAGAAGTGACTTCAGATTTATTTAGCCACGTCAGTTTGCTGAAGTAGAAAAAAGAGGAACTAATATGTTGAAGGAATAAGGTTTCATAAGAAATTTAGACAGAATTGGCGTCATCGTCTCTTTGGAAAAGATTGGTAAAGTCTGCTGCATCGTCTGAGCTGCACACCGCTATAAATATCACCCCGGTATTAAAAATCCACTCTCAGTTTGGCAGCAAATCCCATCTGTGAGTTTTTAGGGTCCTCTTCATGCCTCAGCTGTTTAACAACAGCATATACACCCAGCGTCGCACAAGGAAACGCAGCTGTGTGTTTGGGAGTAGACCCCCACCCAAAACCCAGAATACCCCGTTTGTGTGTGAGCAATCAGCGAAGCGGAAAGTTCTTGGACCCAGATGTATCCATCTGTTGACTTGATGCACATCAAGCTTCAGTAAGCAACCTTACTGGTGTGAATAATAGCGACTTTTTTCTGTGTTTTACTCAGGATAACACAGGACAAAAAAAACCACTGCATCACAACAGCCTGATCGAAGCTCCATCGGCTTAACTGTCTCCATTTCTATTTATGGACGCTTATTAAAGAACATGGGGCATCCTTACTACGGTGCAACTGCCTAAGTGGATCAGTGTAGCTAATACAGTTACAGCTCTCCATACTTACAGCTCTTTGTTGAGCCGGTGAATCAGCATACCTATCCTTTCAAACTTGGGTTAACACACAACACGATTGCCCACACTAATCAGAAGAAACATACTACTTTCCTTCATTTTATCAGAGGGATTGTCAGCTTAAATGACTTTAGTGGCCATTGATCTGAACCTGTTCAAACAGAGTCTAGGTGAGAAGGTTTCTGCTGTTGGCTAATGTTAAAGGAGGGAATCAGATCTATTCTGTAGGAGGAAGGAGGACCAGCAGGGGAGAAGTTGAATCTCCACTCTGTCCACACAACATGCATTCGCTTTACTGACCCCCAATATCTGCTCACTGCAGTAAAGCTGAAATCTTTCCACTTTTCTGCATTACTCCCTGCATTGCTCAGGATTTAAGTCAGCATAGAAAACAAATTAATATATTGATCCAAACAGCCACAAATTTAAAGTCCACTTTAACTGCTTACATGCATAGCGATGACTCAAACACGTAGCGCTTCTCTTTTTAAATGACAAAAACAGACCTGAAACTTGCAGCGTTAATCTGCGCTGCCAAAGGGGAATGTCGCTTACCGATTCACCTCATGAAATCTGCTGAACAATTACAACAAAATGCCCAAAAGGATATATATCACTCACTCAGGGAGCTGATTAGTAAACCTTGAGCAAAGTATAAAGAAACTATTGCAAAGCAGTGTGATCTATACTTGTGGCAATATGTGTTTTAAATAAAAATGTTTAATGCCAAATTTGCTGTATTTTTAACTGATATCATGATCCTTGCAGGCTCATGCAGACCTCTGAGCAATTACAACTACCTACATTTAATTAACAGGGGAAAATGCACACACAGGACATGTTTTTAATCCTGCTGTTAGGCTAATTTGAACCAAACTTTCAAGAAAACATCAAACAAGTTTAACAAACGCAGCCATTTCAACCATAGGTGAGAGCAAAAATAGATGTTATTTATTCCCCTTGATCAGGCTAAATAATCTGCCTAATAACACATCTTATCTAATAAATGAAACATACAAATAATGAAAAGAAACAGACTGAGGTAGAGTATAAAGGTTCTCAAACCAAACTGACTTGTACAAACTATTTTTGCCTAATATGCCGTTTCCATTTATATGTGCACATGTGTTTTATTTAACTCCCCGTTTTGACATTGACTAATGAACAATGGGATCGCTGGAGACTTTGCTTCTATCGTATCAGTGCGTATGCATTGGTCATGTTTACTTTCTAGGCAGGGACGCAGCATATTCAACGGTGTGATTAATTGTGTGACACAACATCAGCACTGATTCAGCAACTCAAACGTCCATCAAACCTTCTCTGGCTTCAAAAGGCAATAAGATGCTTTGGTTAGAAAATCAAGATGCACTAATGTAAAATAAAAGCAGGAAGCAACTAAATGAACACTGCTGTTTTCAGTGAGTTCTCCTCAACAAAACCTACATCTTGGGTGAGCAGTCCCACAGACATTGTGCTGCAGTGCTCGGTAGGGAGTGGCAACATGCATTTTCTCCTCATATGTCTCAAGCATATGGATTAAGCAGTGGATTCACTGTGTGCAGGAATTTAAGTAGCAGGATTAGATGCAATAAAAGCACAGAGCAGATGTCTGATCTGCTGGCATGAAGCATTTCAGTCACAGTGTAATCACGCTGAAACATTTAAGAGCATCCTAAAATACATCATCAACACAAAACCCCTGTGTGTGAGTGTTTTCTTCACCTTGTTCTATGCTGCAGTGGTCTGGCGTTTCAGCCCCTCCTCCTCCTGTGGCAGTAGTTGTTACACCTGCTGACGTCTCGCTGAGTTGGTCATTTCGATTGACACTCTCCCTGGAGCCGAAGCGCACACGGGTGTCTGAGCGAGAGCTGATGTCAGGCGACGTGTCGGACAGTCCTGGGAGGTCCTCCGCCTTGGTGGGCGTCACAGTAAAGCGCACCGATGTCATGGCAGCTCACTGGGGAAAGTTAGTGAGGGAGAGGTGGGGTACTGTATGGGATGTGGGAGAGGAGGGACAGGGTAGGAGGCGTCACACACTAATGATCAGGACTGTGCTGACCTGAAATGAGCTAGTGTATCTCCCAATTGATGCTGATGTAACAGCAGCTTCTACAATGATTTCTTTGGTTGCTGAATTTCTCCATTAATCTAAACTGCTTGCCGTCTACCAGGCATGTAAACAAGAGAGTAACAAGGACCTCCTTATGTGTCAAAAAGCACCAAATATCTCCCTGATTCAGATAAATAGTTGCTATTAAACTGATTTACAGGATAATGAGTTACATAACTATAAACTTCGAGCAAAGCAGTTTCAATAAGCTACAAGAGAAAAGAAAAACTGAGGTCTTCTCTTGTCATTAACTAGAGAAATCTCTAAAGTGCATTGAAGTCTCTGTATCTGACACTGTCACCTGTTAGTGTTCACAGTCAGGGGAGAGGGTGTAAGGTGTAAGAGAGGGTGCAGTCGATGGGAAGGTCAGAGAAAGACAGCAGAGAATCATTGAGAGAAAAAGAAAGACAGAAAAACAGGAAGAAATTTAAAACCAAGTACTCTGCCGCCATGTTTGCAAAAAGGAACACTGCGTACTAAATGCAAGAGCAGCAAATGTACTGTGATTTAAAAAAGAAAGCTATAACTATGTCACATATACAGCCTGTACTGCTCATTTTATTTACCATATTGAATGATTGGTTGTAAGTATTTGTCCTGTCGTACCATAAAACACCAGTTCTTGGGTGAAAACTTGCTTCTTTGTCACTTTAAGTGTCCTTCTTGGCTACAATAGTCACCACACCTTTCCTCGTTTTTAACATCAACAATGTCAAAGGTCATACACCAATTTCCCCCTACGTGCCCTTTGTAATACATGACCAAACATTGAGGTTTTTGCTGTGTGTGGCTTATGAGGCATCATTCACACACACTACCCTAACAGCTCTCTAAATAAAGGGTGTGTATCACAATAAGTGGTATTCATTTGTCAGGTGTTTTCCCAGTTCACACTCTTTCCTTGAGAAAAAACTGAGTAAATGTAGCCGAACTGCATTTTAGAAAAAAAAACTTGGCTTATAATTTAATTATTAAAGGAGAGCAGTTCTAACCGGTTGTACCAGTGAATACTGGCTCTCCCTCTGCATGCAGAGGCATGGCCGAGTCTTTTTTTATAATGCTGCCTCACAGTCCAGCCCCTCAGCATTCAGGGGTGGATGAAGGGACAGCAAAGCGGGAGGCTTTGGGAGACTAAAAGAAGAAAATGAAGGGTTTATTTCATACTCTTCCAGCTAAATTTAACAAACTTAAAGAGAAAATCATCTTATATCCTCCATGTTTCAGGTTATTTTGATCAGTAACTGAATGAACAATAGCATTTATATAGTGTCTTTCCAGTATTTTAACCCACATTTATCCATTCATGCAAACCCTCACATTGTGCCTTTTTAATCAGTATGTATGGGGTTCAGGATGTCATACAAAGGCTGTCTGGTCCACCCTGAGCAAAAGCTACCCCAGTTTATTGAAGGTGGTGTTTTAGGGTTTTTTTAATCGTAAAGGCAGCAGTCAAAGGCACTGACAAATCAAAATGAGGCTCTTAAGCACACTTTTGGTCTTGGCAGTAATATGACAGCATGGCAGGATGAAACAGGACATTTTGTTCTCCTTTGTGACAACCAAGCTATGATTTTTGCTTTTTTGAGGATTTTGCAACTTCAGCAATCCATTTAAGCTGCACAGATGTATCACAATGAATCTCTGCGCCCTGTTGTTGTGGATAAGTGGTGACAGGGAATAAACTGTCAGGGACCTGTAGCAAATACATCAAGTTAATGTCAGATCAAGTGACAACGATTTTATCAAATGTCTTCCTTTTGTTAAATGTCCATGTGTCAAAACAAGACTGCAGGACTGTCAGATTTAATCAGTGGCATTACCTCTCTGAATGTTAAATCCTCACTGTATTTTCATTAAAAAGCGGCATCAGCAAACTCCTATCTAAAACTTCACATAAAAACATCAGCATGCATTACCAAAATACGTTTGCTTTGTTTAATTCAAAATAAGGATATAAAACTGTCCCATTATCCAGTTCTAAACTATATATGCACACAGCCTAACATTGTTTTTGTTATATATTTAACCAGTCCCGAACATCAACTCCAGCTTATTATTATGATGCTCGCATTTTAACTGCGACTCTAAGCCAATTATGCTAGCTATAATAATTCTGGCTTAAACCGGTCAGTGGCCACATCTTCATGTTATTACAGGCTCAGAATGGGTTATAATATAACCATAAGCAGATGTTTCAAACCTGACCTTCCGTTGTATTTTCCATAACAAAAGGACTGCGGCATCTGAAGGAAGCTGCGATTGTAGCGTTGAGTTTAACGCACTCACACCGGCCAAAATCAGAATGGCGCGCGGTTCATTTAGTACATGCTGAATGAGTAATTAGCCTTATTTTGTGACAAAGTTGTGTTTCTTTGTTTTCAGTCGCATCACGTGGAATAGCGTGTGAAAATTGGGTTACAGGTTAGGTAGAAGCAGGCACACGGGGGGTAGTATCGAGTGAGGAAGTCTCCGGTGGCTGCTCCAGACGGTGCAGCAAGCCGAACCTAGCGTTAGCCAAGAGCTAACAGCGCTGCGGGTGTACTGTGAACTCCGCGGACCTCCACTTAGCTCTCTCGGCAACAATCCTGCTCACTGAAAATGTCAAAATTTTAAAATAGTCACATGAAACTCATACCTGTCCCAAGTTTCCTCAACAGAATTCTGCCAGCGTATGACTGTGTTTAGTAATATATTGGAACATTTAGGTCTCTCCCGGGTTTTTATCGGCACTTTTTTGTCCAACCGACCCAACAAAACATATGCGAGCGCGTTTGTCTGGTCCTAGTTGACTTGCCGTTGCTCCATTTTGCGCATGCGTACAAGCGTTAGGGGGTGTGAGGGAAATGTAGTCCGTGATGACAGCTGGCGCAGATCGTGGTACATGTCCTTACTGCCTCTTTTAAATTACTAGCGTTATCTTTGTTTTTAAGTCGCGATTAAATAAAAACGTGGTAATATTTTCCACAATAACATAGAAAAACTGCAGGCTTGTTAAATCTTAATTTTCACAAAATCAAAAAGCACTTCTCACGTCAGTTTCTTACTTGACCTGAATTTCAAACACAGGCATGACTAAAAACAACCCAAAATGAAAATTTATTTAATAAATGAGGATAAAAAAGCAACAACGTTCAAATTAATTATAACCAATGACATTATAAATCAGTTACATTTTATCCAAGACACCTACAGTCCATGTCATTTAGGGAAGAAGCTGTCTTCCCCATTTACTTTGCAACCACATCTTTGCAGCCTCCATCCTGGCAACTCTTGATCCGATCCCCATCCATCCATCCTGTTTCTTTTCTTTCACATAATGGGCTTGGGCTGCTGGGTCAGCAAAATGCCAAAGCGTTTCTTCAGCTGCACTCGATGTCGGGAATACTTGTCATCAGGGGAGAATCGAGCTGGATGGGCTGAGCTGGTGGGCTGTCCATCCGGATTAACCTTCTGTTGGCGAAAATAAACATCCAATAATAGAGACACTAAATATACCCTTCTTTTGTACATTGATATTTTTATAGTTCTTTGGACATGTGTCAAGCGGAGTTTTCACAGCTTTAATAATTTTGAAGTTCAGTCTCTAAGGAGAATATATACCTCCATAAGACCAGAAATTAGATTTTAGTCCAGTCCAAATTTGTGGTGTAAAGAACACATTTCTAACTCAATTGACTTCTTGATAAGATGCAACTCAGTAAATGGAAACGGGCTGCAAGTAACAGTACCTAAGGATAACAATTTTAACGTTTGCAAAGTTACATTCCTTCTCTAAAAGTAAAATGGATCAAAAGGTATTAGTTTGGTGTCTAAACAAAGAAAAACAATGCCCATTTAATAGAAGTCAAGTACAGAGATTCTAATGGAGGGAAAAGCAGGCGTTCATGACCCAATTAATATATTAAAAGAGGTTTGAAGTACTTTAATGTGCATGTTTCAGATCCTGCCCTTAAGACCTTTTTGTAAATCCGTATGCAACAAAATTCAAAATTTGTCTGCATGTTTCATTTGCATATTGTGGTTTTAATTAACACCTTATCCATGTTTTTGAGTTGATATGACCTAGCTAAACTGTGATGAGCCACAACATAATATTCAACACTATCGATGTAAATATAACGTCGCCATTACCTTCAGAGTGTAGACTCTGTCTCCGTTCTCGTCTAGGTAAAACTGGAGAAACATCACGACGAAATGTTGGTTCAAAGCTTAGTAAAGAGTAAAAAATAAGTAATACAAACTCCAAAGACCATAAAAAATATTTATGTTTTCAGCTAACACGATATTTTTACGTCTGAATCCCACGTGCGGTGAATTTACTGGAAAGAAAAGGCGGATATCCGGTTCAGATAGCATGCCGCTCGGCATTTTGGGAAACTGAGTTTAAATGTTACATACAGTTGATGCATCTATTTTACCGCGGTATTATTTATTTAAAATAGTTTAATTGATATATTTTAGAGCCATTCTAATAATATTAGAATTAAATGTTTATCAATGTTTTTATTGGTTTCACTATCAAGTATTTTCGGCTGCTTCTTTAATATACACATAAAGAAAATATTATTTATTTATATAATAATATTCATTATTTGAGAGTCAGTGCAGTGTGGCGTTTATGGATACAGTGTATTTTTTAAAGTAAAATAAATGTAGATAATTGTAGATTGTAATTCATAAGAAGTTTGGAATGTTTGTTTGCAAAGTGTCTGATCAAAAACAAACATATTATGGTTGTTTTTTTAAAAACTAAGCCCCAAGCTCATGTGTTAAATCATAACATAAAGATTATTCATCATAAGACAAAGGTAAGGCAATGAGACCTAATTAATTAAGCTGTAACGTGTATTATTTACCCTTGATAAATGAAACTTGTAACCAATTGTAATTGCCATATTCTTAATGTACAAGCAATAAAAGTAGCTACTAGCTCAAAAATGTAATATTTTATTGCATCTTTTATTCAAAATGAATAAAGGAGAGTGCTGTAATTTTGTAGTGTTTCTAGCAAATATGTACTTAAATGTAAATAAGGCAGAATGTTAAAGTTTATTACAAAGTACTTTGATCTAACTTTAATGTGTTTTATGACATTAAAAATATCACAACATAAAAACCAGTGACACAAAACCTAATGTGTATGTGTATGTACATGTATGTATGTATCTGCACATATTTATAGATATGTGTGTGTGTGTACATATATAT
>JBAMHV010000005.1:17919888-17936011 GCA_037177535.1 Pseudomugil gertrudae | reverse complement strand
GTGCCCTCCCTGTAATCTACATCCTCCCACCTCCTTTTTTATCTGATACAAATGTCTCCCATTAAATCCTGTGTCCCTTTGCTTCTGCCACTCCTGTATTATATGCTTCCACACCACACTCTTCGCCTCTGATTTACTACGTGTCACCATCATCTCACCTGTAGTCTTATTCAGCGCTCCTTTAGCCAGCCTATCCGCCTGCTCATTCCCAGGGATCCCACAGCATTACGTTGCTGATGTCAGTACGTTGATGCCAAATTTTTTTTTTCTGGAACTGTGCTACTGACTGGTACAATCTTTCTTTCTACCCAATTATGAAGCAGTTAGAACGAGGTGCCACTTTTCACCTTTCTTTCTATCTTGCAAGACATCTGTAGCATCCTCCAGTCATTCTGTTAAGCATTAAACTAGTTTCAACACACAATAAAGTCCCTTCAGCATCATAAGCAAGATTATAATAACTTCCATTCAATAGGATAGCAAACACAAAAGAGAATCAAAGTAAATATTTAATAGTGTAACAAAATAGTAACTAGAAGTTTTATAGAAGTTTTTACTGAATAAGGTCTAAACGGCATGTCTCATGTACCGTTTCTAGTTACTGAACACATTTTAATTTCAAAAGAAGTAAAAAGGACTGTACTTGTTTCAAAGCTTTAATTATCTGAAACATTTCAGCTGTAGTATAAACATTTAAACCTCTGTGTACAATTGTTACTGCCAGTTCTACAAATGTATATACAGTTACTGACCAGTAAACAAAGCAGTGCAAATTGAGTTGGAGAGTATAAATGAGTCACATGTTGCAGGTGCAGTGGTTCTGTACAGTGTGCACACATCATTTAAACACAGTCTGGGTCATTTTTCAGCATATTCAAGCTTATACAACGCTCAGAAAGCATATTTTTGTTCATAAGGCACATTTACCACTGTTTTCTGTTATTTTCCACTTATTTTGATGGTTTTATTTCATCTCTATGGCTTGGTTGTTTTTTCCTCAGGTATTTAGACATTTTAGGCTCCACACTCCTCCTAAGTTGATCAATGCCTTAAACCATGTAAAGTAACCACAGGAAGTAACTACCCAAACGTGCTGGAAAAGGGAAAAATGTGTAAACAGGATCTCAAACACATCCTTCGTTAAAAAAAGAAACAAATGGGTCTTCTGGTAACCTTTAAATACAGTTTTCCATATAATACTTGCAGAAGAATAAGAATGAAGACATGATGTTTGCTTCAGTGTGAAGGATCTGCTCGGTTTGTATGCACCTTCATATCACTTGTACAGGCTCAGCTCTGGGCTGTGGTACAGACACATGTAGGAGTCGCAGAGCAGGCGACGGACGGACTCTCGTAAGGAAGCAGCACTGACTCGACTCAGCTCCTCCTCCGACAGGCTGAGGTAGCGTCCCACTTCAGGACACGGCTTCACCAGCGGGATGTTGAAACCATTCTCACCTCCTGGTAGAGCGCATGCAGAAAGTCTTTAATGGTGCTTTTTTTCTGTGTGTTTGAAATGTGTTTTTATACTTGATGAAATTAGATTTCCAGCTCACCTTCCCGGTCCGCCATGCTGTCAAAAAACAGCCAGTCTGTGACCTGCGGCCCATGCTTGACAAAACTGACGTAATGGCTGGTCTCGATGCATGTCACAGCAAAGAGAGACATTTTCCTGCGAGTGCAGTGCACAGACCCCAGCCACGGTCCCTCAGGTACAGATATTTTCACTGGGCTGTGAGACACACGCTTCTGGTGACTGTGGACCTGATTATCCACAAGATGGACACAGAAGGATGCTTCACATTAGACCAGTACTTCATTGACATCATATTTATTAAAACCTACAACACAAACAACAACATGATAAAGTTTATACAGCAAATATGAAAAACTGCATCTAAATCAAGTTGATGAGATTATTAAAGGAAAACCAAAGCAAATGGATAAAAACAAGCAGCAGTGGGTGATAAAAACATTCAGGAGCAGTTTATTTTGTGTGTTGGAATAAGGTCAACAAACAAAGCTAACACCACCAGCTTTATTCCCCATTTTAAATGCAAACCGATTAATTCCTCTATGATTCTGCTTTAAGTTCTGGTCACTCTGTGCATGCGTGTTGCCCCATATGCACATTTTCTTTCTCCTTTCTCCTCCTCAGCAGCCTAAAAGGTTAAGTAGTTTGCTCGTCTCGAGCTGTTGCCTCAAAAGTATAATTAGCAAGCAAAGTGGTTCTTATGTGGTCTTCCATGCTGTAGCCGAAAAGAAAAGAAGCAGGAAGCTGAGTTTTTTCATGTCCGGTCAGAACCCCATCCACCACTTTGACATAAGTCTTGTTTTACACATGCACACCAATCAGGATTACCTTACCTGTGTACTGCAGGTGTCACAGTACTGTTTAAGTTGTCCAGGTGTGATGTCTAAATCTTCGTAGCACTGCAGGCACTCCCATTCAGCCACGGCCTGGCAGATACTGCACTGTCTCAGCGCTGCAAAGAGACAACAGAGGAAGAGAGGGGAATGTGTTCAGCTTCAGAAAAGATGGGAATAAATGTGACAGACAAAACTAAGGGCTCATTCTTTCACTTTCTACATCGCTTATTCCCATTTCAGAAGCCGGAGCCTACCACAGCAATAAGCGGGCGAGAACAAGGGTGCGCGACCCGGTCAGGTCGACAATCCATCGCAAAAGTGACATTAAATATACGTAACAAGCAATAAACTGAACGACACATAAGTCATAATTGTGCTTACTGTCATCCAGCAGGTCTGTTATGTCTAGACTGAGGGTGGGCAAAATGGCATCAAACATTTTGAAGTCCTTCCCAAACCTGGGCATCAGCAGGAGGAGGCAAGATGGAGCCTGGTGGGCAAATGACTTTTATTAGCAAGCTGTGAGTTAACTTCACAAGTGGAAGGGTTGGTACACACAACTGTGTGTGGAAATTGTTGGAAAATTTCTGGAAAAAGGGCAGAACAAGCAACATTACTTTGCATGTGATTGGATAAGAACTGTGTATAAACTCAGTCGCTACAGATTTAAGTAAGATGGTTCAGTCACAAAAACAACTTTCTTTTCCACTGATAAAACATATCACATATAAAACTAAGCTGCAGCTGCTGGTACATGATGTTAGCATGGCTAAGTCTTACTCTGACATGAAACATTACCTCTACAAACTTAAGACTGGCATGGAGGAATGAGGACTCTAGCAGGGCCTGGACACTGGCGACCCTCATGGATGAAGATGACACGAGGGGGATCGGTGAGCCAAGAGGGGAAACGGGGGAAGAGGAGGGGGAAGGAGGAAGAGTTGGAGGGAAAAGCTGGTAGAGGTGGCACTCCTGAGGCTGCCGAGTCATCGATCTGAGAAAGAAGGAACATCTGACCTTTAGACGGTGGGTGAAAGGCTTCTCTGAGAGGATCAACAGGAACAAAAAGGTAAATCTCAGGCAGTAATTCTAAAAAAAGCTCATTATTTATGTTGCTGTTTTATAGTCTGTTATGGAATCTGCATGTTGTCTCAATATTTTTCCACCTTTGAGACAAATATAAGTTATAGTGGAGGTAGCTCTAGCTCAGTTACCAGTCATCTTCAAAGACCTTCCAACTGGAAGGTGGGTGGATCAATTCCTCCCCTGACTACACGCCTGAGTGTCCATGGGCAAGAGATTAAACCATGCATTGCCCCCCGATTACCCTATTAGGGTGTGTGTGTGTCTGTGACATGCAGTGTGAAGTGTTTCGAGTGGTCAGCATGACTGGAAAAGTGCTGTGTAAATACAAAAAATGCAAAGAATAGAAGTCACCATGAGGATATGAAACAAAGTAAACAGCCTCATCACAGAGGAATGCAAAGAACGCACCAGTACTGACATAATGCAGCAACCAGCAAAAAAAGGATTATTGGCCTTGTGACAGTAAGTGCATAACAGAGGACCTGTGAGCCATTACCTAATCTTGAGGAGTGGTTCGACTTTGAGGAGCTGGAAAAGCTTGTTGATGAACTCTTCAGGATCTGACGGAGCAGATTAACAACATTCCTCAGAACGAGAGGTAAAAACAGCAACCCAGAGGTAGAAGTAACTTCGTGTACTAACCTTTCTCCTGGTTGGTGAAGCCAGTATTGCTGTTCGCAGCTTCCAACAGTCGTCTCAAAGCCATGGTCTTACTGGCACACACGTAACCATACCTAGAAACACACATACTTAAGAAATGTTGTAGCGATTTCATATGCATGCGTCTCATATTTAATTAGTTCATATGGGAGTTTCATCCTCTGACATATTCAGCATAATGTCACTGAGATTTGTATTTGAATCAGCAGCTCTCTGTGTTAAATCCTTGATACAGCCAGCACAGCTCCTGATTACACTTTGCTAAACAACTGATAATAACTGATAAAGTTCTGCTACAGGGTTTCTCCAGGTGCACAGCCTTTACCTCTTTAACTTACATGCAGCCCACCTAAATATAACGGTAGGGTAAAACACAGCAACCTCATGCACACACACATACAGACACACCTTCGCATCGGGTTGACTATATCGCAGCGCAGGAGATCCTGAGCCTGAATGGCGCTTTTCTCAGTTTCTGGATCAGACGGCCAAAACAAGACCCAGTCTGCTGAACTGCAGCAGGAAAACAGACTGCAGAGACAACAGCTTTTAGCATTTTAGTTCAGAAAAACAAACATTTTTAACCCCAAACAGACGCATGGTGTTACTCTGTGGCATCAAACACAGGAGTGGCTTTCACCTGAACAATGTGGCATCCAGATAGCAGGAGTTGAGGTGGCCCTGGATTCCTCTCTTCCAGCCCTGGTAGAGCTCTTTGGCCTCGTCCCCGGCCGCGGGGGGAGTGTGCTCCTCCACGCGCTCGCTGCCCCATTCTGCAAAGGCTGCCAGCCACAACAATAAAAGATGCTTTTAAACAACAAAAAGTAACATTGCCTTCAAATATCTGCTATCCTTTACATAAATGTATTTTTAACAGCCCTACTGAGTTTAATTGGTAAAGCCAGGTGTCTGTGGGTCAGGATGTAAACAAGGTCACCAATTAAACCAAAGATCGATGAACTGATCTCCAGGTCCTCCAGGTAGGTTGTTGAAACTTCATTTAGACATGTTACCAAGCTCTAAAATGTCAGAAACCAGTATAAACGTGGTTTTCCTGATTAGTTCTTCAGTATTTGATGATCTATACTTTAAGCAACCCTTTCTATAAAACACCAGGTGGTCAAATTAAAGGATGTTAGTGATATTTTTCCCCCATTGGGATTTATAAAATTAAGGAAAGACTAAAATTTGTAGCTAAAATAAATCCACCAACACAGAAACTGAATAATCAGAGCATTAAGGAGCATGATGCTACTTTTGCTTCACATTAAAGATGTGATACTGAGATGGTGAAGATACAGAGTTCCAAACTGTGATCGGAACATCATCACACCTGATACGATCATGTGTTTCTACCTATCGAGTTGCATCGCTCCACTTGATTGACAGGCTTCTCGGGGGCGGGGAACCTGGAGTCTCGTCTGCAGTTGCGAAGCTTGACAAAAAGACCCTTGTTGGCCGGGCAACGGAAGTGGCGCTCACCGAGGTAACTGCCATCAGTTCCAGCAGACAGCTCGTGGTCCTGGCACGCACGCACACACACACACACGCACACAACAACTTAATGGAATTAATCCTAAATGGAGTTTATGTGTAGATCATACAGCTCACTATACATGCACATTCATGTCACATGACACACAGACACTTCCTGGTTGTCACAGTCTCTGCTCCACATCCCATCTTGTGAGGGTCGACAGCTTGCAGTCCTGCTAGGGACTCAACGCAGCTTGGTGGCGCTTGGTGCAGGCTACCAAGCGCCATCCACAAGGTTTTTTTTTTTAAAAAAAGATTAAAATCGGTGGTTGCGTAGCTGTGTGTATGTATGTATGTATGCTGGGAATGACATGTGGGAGATAAATGTGTAAAGCACTCTTTGTGCTATGTTTTAATATATGAAAAGAGCTCTATAATGTTCTATTGTCCAGAATCACTTGACGATAAAACTAATTTTATCCTGTCAAAATATGCATCAGGACACGGGAAGTGAGGTGGGACTAGAAACACGACTAAAATATTATGAAAGTTACCACTGTGGGTATTTTAATAATATTACCAAAGTGAAGTTGGAAGTGTCCTTACCAGCTCGATTCCAGCCACTGGCTCTAAAATGCCACTAATCTGTCCAATCCAGCGGATGACCCCAAACAGTGGCGGGTCGTTCACTTCAACCATCGACCCCACCTCTAGCTCGCTTCCAAGTCCCTCCTCTCCATTTTCATCTGCCCATTCACCGTTATCATCAGGAGTCCTCAGAGGTGACGGGGGGCTGATGACACCGTTGGTGTGGTGCGGCTGATCAGAGTCAGTTGGTGATGCTGGGTTCTGGAGTTTTGGAGGTGGCACAGGGTGAGTGGCTTGAGCTTTCTGAGGAGGTTTAGGTGGAGGCAGAGGGGGAGGTTTCAACATTTGTTTAGGAGGGGGGATCAGTGCAATCTTGGGGGTAGCAGCAGGTGGTGATGTTGGAACTGGTTTGGTTACAGGAGGCAATACTGGCTTCAGGATGGATTTTGGATTTGGGTGAGGAGGGCTGTGATGGTATTTATGTTCTGAGGATACAGAAATAAAAACTGTACTTGAGCTCAGAGTTTAGTTTAAAATAATATGTGTATATTAAGTATTGAAGAAAAAAACTAAACTCAACAGGCCACATTATTAGGTATATGCTTTGTTACTGATGATGCAAATGGCTAATCAATCAATGACATGACAGCAAATCAATGCATTTAGTTGCGTAGACATGATCAAGATGACTTGCTGAAAATCGGACTGAGCATGAGAATGAGAAACAAAGGGATTTAAGTAACTATAAATATAGCATGGACAGGTTGCTGGTTCCAGACTGGTTGCTCCTCATCTTCTGGGATTTTCACACACAGCCATCTCTTAATGTTTAGAGGATGGTTTGATTCTGGCTGCTTTCACCAAAATGCCTTGTTGATGTCAGAAGTGAATGAACAGCAGTAACTCAAACAACCACTGATTACAAGGTCTGCAGAAAACCATCTCTGAAGCAACTCATCCAACCTGGAAGTAGCAAAAGACCCCACTGGGTGCCCCTCCTGTCAGCTAAGAACAGGAAACTGGTCCTTTAAGACCAGTGTAGAATCTTCTAATGAACACTTCCAGCAGAAAAATGTGTCATATCACCAAGCTCACATCACCAGATCTCAACCCAACAGAGCATCTTTAGTGATGTGGTGAAGCGGGAGATCCTCATTATGAATGTACAGACACCACTAAGTGATGCTATCATGTTAGTATGGAACAAAAAGCTCTGAGGAATGTTTCCAATTCCCTGTTGAATCTATGTCAGGAAAATTTGGCAGTTCTGAACCGGATGACCGGGGTAGTACCGCCGTAGTACTGCCAAGGTGGACCTTATAAAATGGCCTGTGAGTGTATGTCAGTATGCATGTTGCCATACCTGAATAAACCCTGTTGACTGGCAGCAGCAGTCCATATAATTCAGAGGGAATGTGGCAGAGCTTTTCACCCTTATAATGTCCATTCCACTTACCAACAGGAGCATCCTGCAAGTAGAACACAAGCACATGATCGCTCATAAAGAGTGGGATGTAAATAAGTTGCATTTTAAGAAATCATTATGCACATTCCTTGAATAATTTGTATATTTTATTTGTTACAGAGTCTGTAAATTAGATGATGAATCTAACCGTCTCATACTGACCAGAAGGACGCCGACATGAATTCCTGACTGACCAGGCGGGACACCAACGAAGCGTACCTCTCCTGCAAACACAGCATCATCCATAGGGATACACACTCTTTGACCATTACGGAATGGGGGTGGCGACAAAGGGACTCCGACTTGGTTGTGAGTTGTCATGGGTGCAGAATCAGCAGTTCGAGAGAGAATGGGGATTGACAACTGAGGAGGGGCTGTTGTGCGATTCTGATGGAAGCTAACGTGACGACGTTGTCCGTTGCTGCTCTGGTTATTGCTGCCGCGGTGGTGGTCTTTGTCGCGCGTTCGCTCCTGGGCATCGGCGTTATCGCTGCGAGACCAGCGGCGAGGCCTGATGTGACTGACTGGAACGAAGAGGCCGCAGGCTTCAGGGCATGTGAAGTAGCGGTGACCCTTATAGGTGCCGTTGCTCATTCCTTTTCCTGCTGCTGAGCCCTGGAGAAGAAACGGGGAGGAATTTAACCATCCACAATTTCTGCTTTGCAAATATGCCTAGACTTACAACCATTTGTTGCAGCTAAGGTATAGATGGTATTAGTTTTAACCTGCAATATTAAAACCATCACAGACAGACTTTGACACTGATACTACACTGCACAGCCACCTGGATTTAACTAAGCAAATAGGTACAAGCCTCCTATTGGATAGTTACTGCATGAGCGATTATCTAACAAGTTATTTAACCCCAACTGGTGCAATGAGTTGCTTCTCATTTCCTAAACAACTACGTAGAAAGACACATCCAATAGCGAGGTCATGGAAAAGATGTTAGTGTTCGAGAAGGGTCGAATCATTGGAGATTGCAGAAACTACTAGCATTGGGTTAAAAACTGTCCACCGCATTATTGGGTCCAGTCCAAGCACTGGGCAGCATGGTGGTGCAGTGGTTAGTGCTGTGGCCTCACAGTGAAAAGGTCGCTGGTTCGAGCCTAGGCTGGGGAGGTATGTCCAGGGGCCTTTCTGTGTAGAGTTTGCATGTTCTCCCCATGTATGCGTGGGTTCTCTCCAGGTACTCCGGCTTCCTCCCACCCACAAGACATGCATGTTAGGTTAATAGCTATGGTTAAAATGACTGCTTATCATATGTAAGTCGCTTTGGATAAAGGTGTCTGACTGTATAGTTATAGTTAGTTATTAACAACTGGAAGAATAGTCTTCCAGAAAGAAATGTGGCTGGAAAAATGTCCTGAATGATCGTGATCACTTAAATGTTTGGTGAAATCAAATGGAAGAAAAACATGTTTAATAGTGAAAGTCAGATCTCATAGGGAACTCACAGGATTGGGACTGAACAGCTGTGTAGCCTTAGAAAACCACTAATCAGCCAACTGGAAAAAAAGGCTTCAGTTTGTTAGGGAGCATAAAGATTGGACTCTGGAGCGATGGAAGAAGGTCATGTAATCTGATGAGTCCAGATTTGCCCTGTTCCAGAGTGATGGGGGCATCGGTGTATGAGGAGAGGCAGATGAAGTGATGCAGCCATCATGCCTAGTGCCTACTGTATCAGTCTGTGGGGACGGTGTTATGATGTGGGGTTGCTGCAGTTGGTCAGATCTCTGTGCTTAAACCATGAGGTCAGCTGATCTCTGAATATCCTGAATGAGCAGGTTATTCCATCAATGGATTTTTCTTCCCTAATGGCTCAGCATATTTCAAGATGACAATTCCAGAATCTATTGGGCTGTGAAAGACTGGTTCAGGGAGCATGAGGCATCATTTTCACACATGGACCGGCCACCACAGAGCCAGATCTTAACCCTATTAAGAACCTTTGGGATGCGCTGGAGAAGGCTATGTGCAGCGGTCAGACTCTACCATCATCAATGCAAGATGTTGGTGACACATTAATGCAGCACTGATGGAATACGTGCCGTAATCAACGGTGTAGCCAGCTGGTTTTCCTAGGGCTTTAGCACCAGATGTTTTGAGTCTAGTCCTGGTAACCAAACCCAGTATAAGTCTTTGTATATAGATGCTGTAAAACATAACTGCCCGCTCCTCCAGTTGCTCCACTCCAGCTACTTCATTCTGTTGTTTCTTGTCTGCCACTATCATGTATTTCAACCAGAGCAACACGAGTAGGCTGATTAGGCAGCGGGACGGAGGCAACGAGTGGCTGATCGAGAAGTTCGGGAGTATCATTGTAAGGCTGCATAACACGTGTACTCCTATGCCAACATTTACACAACATATAAGAATAGAGAGGAACTACTTCTTCCACCAGATCAGCACCATTCACTCACTGCTCTCTGTCCAGTCTGACATGCAGTGCAGATGGACATGTTTCAGCTCCATAAACATGAAAATCAAAGAACATTTTAACATTTGAGAATTAATCAGAACACAGAAGCAGAGGTGATGAAATTATGATGTCAGGCGGGAAACAGTTACTCCGAGTTTGTAGCGCTGCAGGCAGGTAGCCTAGTCCGAATCAGAGGGAGAAAATGTGGAGCTGGTGGAGATGAGTAACACTTTCTGGATGTGGGGAAGTCTGTCTGCTGGTTGTGTTGATGCTTAAAACAGCAGAAGTTCCCTGCAGCTTTAAAAATGTGGCTTCCTGTTTTATTTAAATGTTCAATAAAAGCTTAAATATGGTGCGGAATTAAACTGATTAAAAGAAATAGAAGCAAAAAGCCAAACATATAAAAGGTGTACACACAGTTTGGAAACTTGTTATGTTGTCAGAACATTGCAAAGAGTTTTTGTTTTTATCTACAGAGCACTGACAGCTATAACATGAACGAACAAACATCCCAGAACTTTGTTACAACCTGTTAGACTTTACACAGTTACTTCCTATTTGGTAAAACTGCTTTTGCTGTGTTTTTCCACTAGCTTGTCTACCAGCTTGTTAGCATAGGAGGGAGCCAAATCAAGCCTGGCAAATGTGTCGTGCAGTGTACCAGATCTGCCCAAGTGTGGGAAAAATACACATTTTTTTTAAACCAAATTTACCTTTAGCTGCACCCCAAAAACCACAGCTGTGCTCCCTCTGGTTAGTGGCCCTATGTACTTGAGCTCTGCTTCTGCCAGCTCGTCCTGCTGGCCTATTTGGACCCACAGCGGGGCTTGAACAGGCAAGGACGCCAGTTGCTGCAGCTTGCCAGGATGGGCTTAAAAACAGATGAAACAAATAAACAAAAACACAGAAACCCAACAGAGACAGTAAATAAGTCAGAACTATTGATTTAAGTAAGTCTTGGGTTTCTTTTTAGGTTATACGTCTACATTTAATAAAAAATTCCAACAGTTAAAGTGAAAATAAATCACAGCGTAAATGCTGTTCATTATTTGTTAGTTTAGACTCGTGACTTTATTTTCTTTATTCAACTAACAAGAAAGAAATACCCTGCTATCCTGTGTACTTTGGACAAATGTTATCCATTACCTAGAAGGTTTAGTCGAACTTCCAGGTCCAACACAGGCTCCAGTAGGCCAATAAGGTCAGATGGGACTTCAAGCAGGAACTTCCTCTCTATTTTAACCATAACTCCATTGTCTAACACCTGCACGGAAACAATATGTTGAAGGGAGGAAAATACATGTGATAGGATGAAGAATAAATTACAGTGAATATGAAGCATCATAAAAAATAATCATCCTAAGTACAACCACAAATTGGTTATACTTAGGATGATTATTATTACATTTATCAACTAAAATATTTAATATATTTTTTATCAACTTAATTTAATTTGTAAATATACATAAATTTCTGTTTTAGGTCCATAACAAATTCCATGAAAAACAGTAAAGCAATAAATAAATTAAATAAATTCTGGCAATTTAGGACTACAGTAGAAATTAAAGAAGAGAAGTCATTTAAAATGTGAATATAACCATGTTTTGCCACACAAGATCCATCCATGAATATGTGAGAGCAGAGCATCTCCGCTGATCTATTAGACAGCACTGCATCAAAAACCTGTTCATCAATAGCTCATTAACCATTCCCTAGCACTAAAATATATTCACATATGCTGCTAAAAGTCTGATGGACCATAAAGTGCAAAAGTGCATCAACACTGGCCAAATAATTACTCCAGATCTGTCCAAATAAAAAAAGAAAGAGACTGTGTTCTGAAACAAAGACAAAACATCTCTAAAGTGTCTTCAACAAGTCCAAAAGCCAGAATCTGATGGCAAAGCTAATTTATCTTTTAGTGATGCCAGCACGTCCCTGCAGTCCCTAAGCCTGGCCTTGCAGTGGCATGCAAGTGATAATGTTTTTAAACAAAAAATGTAAAATGGGACAGTGAATCTTCATACTCAGGCAAACATAAGCAGGAAAAAACTAAAATATTTTATCACTCAGCATTTCCACTGCCAGTGTCTGTTCAGTGCTATGAGAAGGAATGGCAACATTACTAAGTGGTTAAAACAGGTTTTACTGTTTGTTTCAAGCCTGACATACAAAAAAGGGGATGCATATTATGCAATAGAAGACAATATGGATTCCCACTGTTTACAAAGACAAAAGTTGTTGCTCTTTTTATATGTACCACCAAATATAAACAGGCATGTTAAAGAGGTGTGAGCTAAGGGAACGGATCACCCAAGCTTGTGTAATGATAACGCAGGATAGCAATTTCAGAGGCCCCCTAACAATGAAAGATTCATTTATATCTTATGCCATCAAGCTTTCAAATACCTATTATTGCCCATATGATGCAGAGTTAGCTAAAGCTGATGTAAACAATAACAATACTGCTCCAATCAGTGCTTGTGAAACATGTAGGTCAGGTCTCACTGTCTGGTTTTAAATCCTTAATAAGACCAAACTACTATTCGCATTTTACCCAGTACGACTTTGCTTTTATTGCTTGTTTTGTTTACATTGTTTTTACTGTTTTGTCTTGGTCTCTTTAGTATTTTATGTTCAGCAGTTGGTGTCAAAAATGCCTTTATAAATCATGTTGGCTTAGATAATCATCATAATGAATTGAATTTAATAAGAGTGGAGTTTACTGTTGATTAAAATAAAAAATGTACCAATTCATTTATTATTTTCTTAAAGTATAATTAATGTAATTAATGTGCTGTAGTAGATATAAAAGAGAATATAGTTACTTTAACCCAGAGGTAGTCCCCTCTGCTCTTTTCCACGTCTTGCTCCTGGCAGATGAACCCCCGCTGCAGCCGAATGGTACCTTCCAGGTGATCCTGAAGCCGCAGGTCGGTCGAGATCATGAACGTTTTAAGGGGACGTCGTTTCCTGTTCTGCTCATGAGCCCCTGACATCTTGAACGTGTCTTCTGATGTAGCAGTTTCACAATGGAAAAAAGCCCCCTTTTCGCTATAAGTATACAACGAATGTATGGATTAGAGAGAGGAAAAGGGCCAAATGTGTCTATCCACCTGAAGTGACGGTAACCTCAGGTAAAGACAGACAAATGCTCATGATAAACTTTCTTCGAACATATTTTACCGGTTCTCTAACAATACAAATGAAGCATTTGCTAAATATTTCCGAAAAGAAACCCCTATAGTCAATTTGGATAATAACTGCGTATTCATAAGGACTCACCAACTTTTCCAACTTCAACCGTGAGCATTTCCCCTCGCATTTATAGACTGCTCAATAACAAACGCCAACATCATGAAGCAGGAAGCGGGTTGATTGACAGCCTCTCCGCCAATAGGATACGAGAAAAGTTCAGCATTGTATTCTAGACCAATCAGAGCGCGTGTGGGCGTTTCAGACACGGGAAACTCCAACAGTTTTGGGCTAATATATTTATGAAATAATACTCACACATAGGTTGTGTTTTTTTAATTGGTTTATAAATAGAATAGAAAAATATTTCCCTATAGTTAACATTCTTTTTCCTTTCACAGTTCTCACAATCCCTCATAGAAATACATAAAAGAGAAGAAGAAATACTCTTCACAACCAAAATTGGCCAAAGAGAATATGGCCCTTTACAAATAACAAATTAGAAAGTGCAATGTTTATCTTCCACCTTTTCATGGAATTACTACACACATATAAAGACGTATTTGACTATAATTAGGGTCAGAGCGAGCAATACTGTGATAAAAACTGCATTATATTTCACATCAACATGGTCACAGCAACTCTGGCACCAAAGTGAGCAGAACAGTTTCCAAACTTTAGGCTTCAAGCCTTCTCAAAGGTGTTTTATGTGAATCAGTTAAGGCTAAACATATATATTAAAAAAAAAAATTCTTAAAAATTAGTGAAAAACTTGAGTGACCCGTTGGAGTGTGGGAAATATAAACAAAGTTATTTTTAGTCCTGTTTTAGAGGAGAAATTAGGAGAAAATCCATGTTATTTTTATTAGGAACAATCTTCATAGTTTCCACAAAGACAAAAAGCTTGTATAACCGCTTTATAATTAGATGTGCTTCAGAGTACCAAAAAAGCATATTTTTATTCTATAATTACAGGATAAAATGGCAAATAAATAAACCAAAAGGTTTCCACTGAGCAGAGCTGAAAACATCCTGCTTTTAGTCGTCAGGTGTAGTCTCATAGTCAGGATTTTATTTAATGTCTCATCCAAAAGACAAAGGCAGCAACTTTGAAGATGAATGATATTGATATTGCATTGATCAGTGATGTTGCGTGTCCATTTTAGTGTTGAGTCACAGTAGGTGTCCGTGATAACTTGCATCTTTAACACATGGTTTTAAGAACTGTAGTCCTTGTCAGCGACGGTTTCAGTGTGGAAAAACCAGTGAGTCAAGTGGTGTGGGTTTAGTTTAGAGACGGACTGGTGCATGTTAGAAATCAGTCAGTCAGGGTCTGATTAAAACTGAGGCGATGATTGATCCGTGTTAACAAAGTAGGTGGTGAGCTCCCCTTTGCCTTTGACATTGACGACTCCCCTGAGCGTGACGCCGTACCCAATGGTCTGGATCATCTGGGCTGTCTCCTCCGTCACCTGAGAAGAAAAGTAAATGACGAGGAGGAGGAAAGTTTCATATCAGTGCTTTCAACTTGAATTTCCAGCTTTAGAAGTTCCTGCCTTAACAGCCACTCATCTCTTCCTCCTTGATGAGTGGTTCAGTTACTGGTATCAGCACAAGCAAATGGAAACCAGCATGAAAGGGAAAAAGTGATCTAGCTGTACTGCACCTTGTCAAACTGGGAGTGTGTAAAACTACCCAGTTACACAAGCGAACAGTTTGCAAATGAAAAGCTACAATCTAGATAATTTAATATTTTATTGAACATAGTTGTATTTTTCACAAATATCTTAATTTCTTCTGTTTTCCTGACCTGTATCTTGTCCAGCACCCCTGTACTGTCCATCCTACTGGCCACATTAACAGAGTTCCCCCAGATGTCATACTGAGGTTTATGAGCCCCGATGACACCTGCAATCACTGGACCATGATTTATTCCTGCAGACAGACAATACAGAAGGATTATTGCATGCTTATTTACAGTGATTCATTAAATTACCTCTAAGTATCCTTTTAGTATAATCTTTGTCATTTAAAATTAAATAAAAATGAATGAAAAATGCTTTATTAATCCCAGAGGGAAAGAGCAATTAATTGATTATTACTGGGATATTATTAATAAAGAAATAATGTACTGTTAAAGAAATGTGAGATTATCAGATTGTATTCAGGTGCACATAAAAAGCAACTACAAAGGGACAATTAAATCAATGACAAGACAAAAGCCTCTATGTTGTTAACTGTTTACATTTACATATGCAGATATATTAGTTGTTTTCAGTGACAAAGTTGAATAAGATATTGCCTGGATTTGAAAACATAGGCCACTTAAACACATTTGATTGTACAGTTGTTAAACGAAACAGGCCCGTTCCCTTTATGGGGAGCCCCTCTGAAGCTGGCACGGATGATGGACTCTGGAGTCGAGCCCTTTGAAAGAATGCTGCTCCAGTTTTTCCTGTCTTCTATTAGGGGGCCAATGGGATCGCACAACGATGGCCCATAACAGCCATGAACTGCCTCTACCCCAGCCACTGAAAGCTTGCACACTGCCATGCTCATTACCTGTCAAAAGTAGGCCGATCTGAGCCAGATTATTAACTCGTTGCTATGGTGACGCCCTCAGAGTGATATAACAATGGTTTAACATACCAAACTATGTGCATGTCTATATATAAATATTACACAACAGTTAGGAATTTTCACTGGTGTGTGTGTGTATGTGTATATATATATATATATATATATATATATATATACAGTGTATATATATATATACACAGTGTATATATATATATATATATGTATATATATACAAAACGCGCATAAAGTATTAACAGCACCATCCAACATACCCCACAATT
>JBAMHV010000005.1:17909171-17919788 GCA_037177535.1 Pseudomugil gertrudae | reverse complement strand
ACAGTGTATATATATATATATATATTTATATATATATAAAATGCTAATAAAGTATTAGCATTAAAGTCAAACAGACTTACCAATTCTGAGTTTAAAGCTGTTAAAAGAGTGTGTGTTGATGAGCTCCAGTTTACCCATCAGAGCAATGGCAAACTCCACCATGGAGCGCACATGGCTGTAGGACAAGTCACATTTCTGCAGGGGGAGCCAGAGGTAATGAAAATCAGCCAGAATACTTTAATGATAGTGTCAGAATCCAGATGAAGAGCACAAACCTTTCTATCATCTCCTGGAGGCGTGTCCCTCAGCCCTGCAGCAGCCATATATGTGCTGCCAATCGTCTTAATCTTCTCTACTGAGGAGAATTTGGGCTTAGACATGAGCTGTGTGACAGACATGAAAGAATAAGAGCAATACAAAGAGAGGGAGATTGTATTTAGAGATGCTTACAAGCTGGTCTCTTGACTCCAAAGGTCAGATAATATCTGGCAGAATCCTCTTCCTCTTACCTCATCAAAGTCAGAAATAATTTCATTGAGGAAACGCAAACACTCCAAGCCGTCCCTGTTTTCGCTGCTCTCACTATAAAACTCTTTAAACTGAGGCACTGATGCAAACATCACACAGACGCATTCATACGAGTGACTGTAAAGGTGCTGGAAAAAAGAAAGGACACACGTTGCCTTTTGGGTTTTCCTTCCATGTGTTATGTTACTAGCTAAGACATATTACAACATTGTGCGCCTGCACTATTTACTTGATTGCGAACAGCTTTTCCCATGAAGAAAGATGCCACATGAAGCGGCAGGACATTCTGCAGCAGGAGTTTGTTAACGTTCTCCATGGTTTCCATCTCCTCTCTCTCTGTCTGGAAACATCGCTGTAAGAGGAAGTCTACCCGACAGCTCAGCTCATCCTATAAAGAGGGAAAAAACTGTTTACAGAACATGACATTTTACTGATTATGTGTAATGACATAAGAAATGGCACATGCCTGCCTGGCCAGTATGAGGCATACGATGTAAAAGATGACCAGCCAAATCCCAGACAAAATCTGAGGGTCCTTCAGCACACCAAGCCTGAAGAGACACACATCGTCATATAAAATATTCTAGTGCTTATTTCTTCAAACAAGAGTATTTTGTGTCTAAGTGGTGCCTGAACTCCAGATGAGCCTCGGTCTACACAAAGCTGCTGAATAAAAGATGGTGATCTGAAACGCCACACTGGGATTCACAATCTGGACTGCAAGTGGAAGACAAAAGGAGGAAACTTAACACCCTGCTTGTGTAAGACAGACTGTGTGATGACTGTAGAGCGAGAGCAATGTGGGTGAGTGGAAAGTGCGTGGACAGGTAAAGAAGAACATCTCTATTCCTTTTGCAACGTAATTATTTATCAAGGCAACATAAGAGCAGAATATGGTTGTAATAATTGTATTTGGGCAATATTAATGGATTAATATGCTACATAAGTGCAGCAATGCTTGATTTAAATCAGAAAATTGTTTTTAATGTATGTGCTTAGCAATGTACAGCTGATAAATATCTGAGAATGTAATCCACAAACTGGCGATGACAGAAAACAACCCGGGATGTCTGATTATAGGACACAACTATGGTGTATTTTAACTGCTCAATAGGCTACAGAGGTCATTGAAGACATCTTAACTCCTCCTCTCTGTTGCTTCCCATCCCAAGGTAAATGATAACATAACTCTTACTAAATCAATACAGATCTGAATTACTGTAGCTATATACTGGCTCACTAATATGAGGTAACCAGTAGGACACAGTCCCATCAAGTGATAGTGGGAGCCTGATTGTTATGATTTGGGGTCTTTGTGTTCTTTGGTTTCCTGTTTTATTCTGTAGTATTCCTGTTTTGCCCTGTGTGTTTCTGTTTAGCTTCTGTCCATTAGTTTTACCTTCGTGTTCACCTGGTTCTTGTTTGGTTCAGTTGGTATTTATGTGCTTAGGTTTTCAGTTGTGGTCGCAACTCACCCCACATCATGACACAGTGACATGTTTTAGTGTCATTTTGGAAAACTACCATGTAGTATTTGAGACTTTTTGGTTTTTAAGGCATCTCTGTGTTGTTTCTGTAGTGTAAGGTATTTATAAAAACACTCATTTTATTTTGTAGAATTGTTCAAATAGCTTTTTTTAAGTGGTTGAAAATTGATTCTGAACCGTCTAAACTTATTTTGACAAGATGTTTTAAAATATATAGATTTTAAGGTTGTCAAGTTAAACCAGTACACTGTGGAGTTTCTTGTCCGCCCGGCTGAGGTGCGCTGCACATCACATCAAGCGCTCCCTGTCAATCTCAGGAGCCCACTCTACTCCACTCCACAAGTATGTTTTTTTTTTATAAAAGATGTTACAAGGCTGTAATGCACTTGCAGTATATAAATTACTAGTGTAGAACTGTGTTTATGGATTTAAGTATGAGGGAAAAAGATGTTATCAGGCCATCTATGTAAGAAACACTGAACAATTGAGAGGAAATTACACTTTTGTAACCAACAAAATCAACGTTTCATAGTGGAAAAAAGAAAAAACATCTCCCACAAACTAAAATCTAATCAGGTATTTATTAGATTAGATTAGATTAGATTTTTTCACTTGAGTAATTCTTCAATCAACCGATCCATGATCATGCAAGTATCTGGCTCATAAGACTTTATTGTTTTAAACTTACTAAACAATGCCTCTAAACCATATTTTCACCATAAACTGCTGTTTATTTAAAATGAAATAACAAAACTCAAACCCCTGATGTTTAAATGTGCAGATAAATGCAGCGTTACTCACTTTCCGTCAGGGTAAGTCATGTTAGCAAGGCAGTGAGACCTGTCGGCGTAAACATAGAGGAAGAGAGCCAAGTACACCACCACAGCCAGGGTGAGGAGCAGCGTCTTCACAGATAAACATATCCTGATGAAAACAATCACTCCCAGCATGGCCAGCAGGCAGCAGTACAGGTAATACTGCATATTTTCACACACAGGTATGTAGGAGGAGAAATACATGAAAAGATTAGGTGTGAAGTTCAAAGCCTGGAATGAAGCTCTCAATGTATAAAACAGTCTCTTACATATCATTTAAGCAACTAAATTCCTGAAATTATTTAGAAAATCTGTATTTTTTATTAATCAGTTTAGTTAGAAACTGAAAAGACTTCAGAAATCAATATGAAGTAAACAGAGAAGCACTGAGACAACAAAATATAACACAGGGATGAAAGAACTGGGTCTAAAATACAACAAAACAGACTCTTCATCAGGAGACACTTACAGGCACCGTGTAGCATTTGAGACCTTCCAGTTGTGTGCTGTTATGAATAGAAGTGCTGTTTTTTCCTGTGTCTTCAAGGAAGAACTGAAAGGAACAAGAAGAGAAACACTTAGTAACTAAATTAAGAAAAGAAAGATTCATCTGTTCAATGACTGGCATTAATTCATTAACTTATTTATTTTATTGTTGCAGAGGCTGTCTGTCTCTGACCATAGGACATAAGTCGGGGGGGGGGGGGATACTGGCTTGGAAAGGATGTCCACACAGATCTCCACCAGTAAGAGTATTTCAGGATGGCAAACATGTTCATATAAAACGGTTTTGTACCAAAATGTTTTTCTCCGTCCACACAATCATCATAAAATACCCCAAAATGACCTGTTTTTACAGTGTTTCTTTTTATTGACATGTTTAGGTCATTAAAATTAAGTTTCAGTGACGCTCTGGTGCTGCTGAGGTTCTTATCCTGCTTGTTTGAGGTTCTTGTGGGAAACATGCCGGATAAGTGGAAAATCACTAGCTGCTTCCTCTGGGTTAACAATGACGACAGGTTCACACAGCTGATTTGGTACATTTTAACAAATAAATCCTGAAATCGTCATCTCTCTTAGTCCCGTATTTTTAATTTTAATTCTGCTAATGTTTAAGTTCTGATTTATAAGAAATGATTGACGTCCTGAGTGAAGTGAGGGCTGCTCCAGTGTTTAAAAGATTAGAAAACGTTTGTTTATAAAGCAGTACTTTTAAGATATAAGTATGTAAAACACTACTGTTAAAGTAGACTGCACATAATAGGATTAATCAGGATTCAAATTTGTTTTTAAAAACTCACAAAGTTGAGGATGGCCATCAGGAGTGTGATGAGCACACAGAGAATTACTACAAACAGCCGCAATGCTGCAATGGTGGAGACGCCACGTGAAATCCCTGATATCCACTGGACGTTTAATGGCATCTTCGACCGCCATCGCTGAGGAAGACAAACAGATTTGTTCAGTGTGCACAGCAAGATGGAGCAACTCTGCATAAAACTGTTCTTTTTATTGTGTAAAACACTTTGTGCTGCCTTTGTGCATGAAAAGTGCTTCATAAATATGATTTTATTTGGAAAATGCTTTGAAAATTTGTCATTTATAGTTTATTAAATAGTGATAAGCAAAGATATGTCCTAACATCATGAGTGGGTTTAGTATTTGATCTAAAAAGGGACCTCTTTATATGTTGTTTATCACTTGCTGATATAAAAATCTATCAGTTTAAAAAAACCAGACCACCTGTTCTTGTTTACCTTTAAGTATCCTGTAAAGGCAATGGACAGAAGCAGTATCATCACTGGGAAGGTCACACCGTATGACACGGCCATCTCAAAGTTCCTGGAGATGGAAAACATCCTGTGTTTGTTCTCTGACTAACCAAAGCATTTTGCCGTAATTTTCTTTTTCAGAACTGACTTTTTTTGTGTGATTGCATTGATGACTACGACTACAACTTACCTTTCTGAGACAAGCATCTGGACGGTGAACAGACTAACAAAGATCACAGCTAAGCAGCTCATAGAGTGGTGCAAGCCCTTCACTTCTGAGAGGCGGAACTGCAGACACAAACAATCAGGGTAAAATAACTGAACAAAACATTGGGCTGCACAGTGGAAACTGCACGAAGCCATGAAATTATGCTCATTTATGTGTATAAAACACCCGAAACGTTAAGAGTCCAGAAAGAACTTACCTGTTTTTCCAAGGTGAGGTCATTAAACAGCAGAGTCAAACAGTTGAGTCTCTTTCCTTTCTTCCTGAATGATAAACCAATGAGAGAACAGTGACAGGCAGAATAAATATGAGTACAAGTACGCTAAAGTCAAACTGCCCATATTCATAACGATCACCACGCTCATCGCTCTACATGCATAGACATTGTATGAGAGACGAGACAAACTTACGCTGCAGTGTCCAATGTGTCCAGTGATGCCCTCACACTGTTATCAACAGACAAACTGAAACAACGAAAGAAAACAATGAAGACAAATTCCTGGATTTGTCTTAAAAGTGCAGGTTTAATTCATGCTACCAGAATTTAATTCTACTACTCGGCTTCTGCCATTTTAATTCAAATGGGTCAAGATAAATAAAAGGATTATTGCAGGATTTTTCATTTCTCTGAGTGATTTTTGATACTTACGATCTGGGACTGTCGTGGCTGGGTTTTTCCTGAATTGGACACATGAAATGTTAGACTTACAGCTTCATAACAAACATTACAAGCTCGTTCAAACATGTTTTTTCCTAAGCTCTCTGCAGCCGCATGCCTGCCAGATCCCTATCACATTACATATGCAGGAATTATATTCTATGATACCCTTTTCATCACTTGATTTCTTTAGTCATCACTATATAACAAACTTTTATGTTTAGTTGCTGTTTCCTTTATCACGTTACGTTGCGTGCATTGAAACTTCCCCTCAGTGGACAAAGTGTTCTGTGATTGAACCGAATACAATGAAGTTTGTGATTAAACGCTCGTGTGACACACAAAGACCCAGAGATGGTGTGATATACTGCACTGCACCTCCATTTAGAGCAGGATACAGACACTAATGAACACATATAGTAGTTGCAGAAATACTTACTGCAGACTGTTGCGCTCGCCTTAAAGCAGCTTTAAAGGGGAGGATGTGCTTCTTGGAGTGCTTGGCCCCAGGGTTGCTAAGGTCGGCAAAGGGGTGAATGGTATGCCAGGACTGGAGGTACTGAGACATCCGGACAGACGCCCGCTGCCTGTTCTCTGCTGGCCCGAGACTGTTTGCCTGACAATGAAAGATTACGGTAGCTTTACTTCACCAAACGGATTTGTTTTCATAATGTGAGAACACCATAACTACATTTAATCTCCTTGCATAGATGCAATGACTTACCTCTTTGGGTCTCCGAGACATACTCTCTGACTTGTGGGGGTCAATAACTAAAAATGTTTTTCTTCCATTAAGAAGAGGATCCCGACTGCCTCCATTCCCCTCCTCAACCTGGTAAGCACCATTCAAGTGCTGCAGCGTCTCCTCTGTGATGTGGACTCGCCTGTTTATAACAGTTCAAGAAAAACAAACAGTTTTTTCTTTTCTTTTTTAAAGACAAAGTAGAAGAAATAACTTTTGTTATTTGAATTTAAAATTTGCTCACCCAGGAAGACCTCCAGACTCCATGTGATTGGCTAAAGTAACATCATGTGACCACACATCATACTGCAACTTCTGCAGGCCAATCACACCGCAGAGCACGTTGCCAGTGTGAACACCCACCCGCATGCTGATGTCAACTCCCGTCGCCTCTCGCAGCTTACTGCAAAAAGCAAACATCATGGCAAAATCAGAACAGCAGCCTCTTGCATTAATCTTTCAGTTTTCCAGAAGCATCTGGTCTAAAGTGATGAAGGTCACCAGAAGCAAGCTGTCTATGCTCAGCACCAGTGTTTTAAACTAAACAGCGCAGCGGTATATATCAGTAAACTGTGGCGTTTATCTATTTTAAAATGATGGCATTTTTCATAATTGCACATTTACACTTTTCCACCACGCTGCTGTGCACACACACACACACACACACATGCTTGCAAAAACACACAAGCGAGCAGCACACTCCCACCATTGAACAGAGAGCATATAATCAGGAAATATGTAGCGTCAAGCAAATACAAATATTTGCATTTTGTAGACTCCCTCCAGATCCAGCTCTTTAATAAAAAGTTATAAAATGGTCCTAATCAGGGAGGTCCACAGGCTTCACAGGCCTATCCTCCATTGTGCAACTGTTAGATGCAGCTCTTCTACTGTCCGTATGATCCAGCTGCCATACAGTAAAAGTCCTGCCATGTTTTTGGATCTACTTGTACATGCAGAACAGGTGTTTTCACTAACAGGCTTGTTTATTCTGCAGATGAGCATCATGATTGCATGATGTTCATTAAATTTAGCAGGTAGGAACAGCTGCTGGACAGGATTGTTACTTTCTGGACCAGGAACTGCCACAGTTATGGGGTACTGTTCTGGGTTTGTGTGTTCTTGCAAATAGTTTTTGTTTCCTGTTTTTATTTAGCTGCTTCCTCACTTGTGTTTCTGTTTAGTCCACTGGTTTCATTTAGCACCAGTCTGTATTTATAAACCCCCCCTGCTTTCACTTATTCTTTACCAGTCCGTTGTGTCAGGTTCTGTAATGTCCTGTATCCTGGGTTTTTATCTGGCATTAGACATTTGCTCCTGTCCTCATCACTGCCACACCCTGACACAGGATAGTAGCAGTTGAGGACAAGACCTGCTGTATCCCGGTGCAGTCTGCATTGGTCTGACCATAGATTCTCTCAACCAATCATTTTTAAAGCCTGGTTACATTTCTTATTGGTTAGTGATGTGTTTGGCTGACAGTAAACTGCTTTGTGTGTTTTTTCTTCTTCTAAGTTTTAGATGAATGAGCAGGTTTCCAGGAGGCCCAGGTTGGAGTCTGGAGCTCATTGTGAACTCATCCTCCAACACGCTCATCTCCACTACATGTGCTCTGTTACCTGCCTACACCCGACATGTAGTGATGGTGTAATGAAACCTTGGGAAGATGCCGGGTCTTTCTAGCCATTTGTTCTGCCAAAAGTTTTATTACTCAAAGTTAAACAGCTCATTTGGGAGCCAGTAGTAGCCTACAGCAGTCCTTATATTACGTGTAGGCTACATACCAATGGATCTGTGAACATAACGGTGCAGTTAGGCCAAAGCCCCATCATAAGTATTGTAAAGCCAATATTGTAGTATTCAGTATTGTAGAGCTGAATATCTAAGCACCCAAGTATATTCTAATAGATCATGTAAAGCTAAAGTGATTTTGATGCTTAATTTAAATTAATCTGATTTATATATAGGATTAGTTTTGACCAAAAGCACTCAGTGTTTGAGAGTTAAACTCCCACTGGACCATATTTCAAGCCATAAGCACCTTTGTTTTGTCATGGCTCTTGCTGAATGTTTCAGCCTCATCCATTCAAAAGCTTTCATCTATATATTGATACATTTTGCTGTTGCATGTTAATCATGGCTCATGATATACTGCATAGTACAATGAACTGGCTTCATGTTTAGTAGAAATCAAGTGTAAGGTAAGATTTATCAAATTAACATCTATTAACAAAACATTAATATCAGTTCATAAAGCTGCAAGAAATATGAGGATATAGTCAAATAAACCACAGGCAAACTTCGCTGACCTGATGGCCGTGCACATGTCCAGCCCCATTTTAACACAGTTCTTAGCGTGGGTGGGAATGGGGTCAGGCAGGCCAGACACACAATAGTAGCAGTCACCCAGGATCTTAATGCGAAGACATCCATTCTTCTACAGAAAGAAAAGATACAGAGAGGGAGAGGAAACAGCTTTAAAATTCAGACCTACCACACAAAGCTGCACTTTGTGATGAAATAAACAGGTTTATTTCTGGCTAAATGTATTTTGTTTCCTCTACCTTGGCAATGTCGTCAAATCTACCAAAGAGCTTATTGAGCACGGCAACCAACTCCTCTGGTGAACAGGTGCTCGCCAGCTTGGTGAAGCCCACAATGTCTGCATATAAGATGCTACACAAACACACGGACATGTACAAATATTACAACAGCTCGATTCTTCCAGAATAATTACACAAACTCGTATGTAGCAAATAAACTAATCAAATAAACTCATTCTTGTTTTTTTTGTAAAGTAAACTTACATGATAAACACCTAGATTACCTTATAAATCCCAACAAGATTTTATTTATTTATTATAACTTCACTTTATACAGGTAGCTCCACTGAGACATGCAGTCTTCCTCACCTAACATGGTTAAAACATGACTAACAAATGAGATTCAAGCAAGAAATACATTTTATGCAAAGAAAATAATAAAAAAAATATCTACAGAACTAAAGGATGAAGCAGGAATACAATATGTATTCATGACTAACATGTACAACATCTCCTGACACACAGGTGTGTGATCATCACCTGACATCTTTGTGCTGTCGTATGTAAAGGCTGTGAAAGTTGTTGAAGTTGGATTCATTCTCCTTATCACTCTTGGGTTTGGACAGCCTCTTTATCACCTCTGTTTTCAGCTCCACAGCAATGTAGCGTGGCAACACCGACAGGAGGAGCTGCTCCTGTTGCCAAGGAAACACAAAATATGTGCGAGGAGAAGGCGGCTGATAAGTTCGGAGCAGGGGGTCATGATTTCTGACATCTTTGACAATCTGTTCGGTGCCTATAAATGAAACAGGTGGCCTCCTTGAAGCAACGCCCTGTTTATTTAATGGATCGTGTTTCATCTCTTTGTTTACCTGCTATGAATGGTGTCCATTCTGGTTTGCCTAATCTATTGCTGCTGAGCTTCAGACAAGTGAATGATTAATCTATTGGCCTAATCACAAGACAAGCATACAGGTACCAAGCTGGTGCTGTCCATGTGAAGGACCGTTCAATGAGACCAATTAAACATGACTAAATTTAGATTAACGGTAAATGAAACCAGCTGTAACGTCATACTAACATTAAACATACGTGATGAGAGTGTGGAGCGCAGGAAAAAGAACAGAAAACTGAGACAATATGCAGTTTTATGCTACAAAACTTCTACAAAGTTTTTACCTGCTGATATTTTCTTATTTCCTTCTGGGAACGTATGGCACTGAACTCTTCTCGCTTCTGATTGGATATCCTGAGATCATGCTCGGTCATGCATTTGTGGAAAATCCCGATGCAGTTCACACACACAAACAAAACGGCATTGGCCACCAGCTGTGAGGGAGAGGAGAGCACATCATTGAGTATACAGTAGTAGCTAAACCAGTGACATGTAAATTAGAGACAGTGATAATCATCATTTGAATTTGCGTATATTCGGATCCGGTAAGGTAAACAGTGTCGCACAGCCAAATAGCTGTTTGTGTGTGGTCAGGGTTAGCACCTCGTTGTTAAACAGTAACGCGTTTGGGATCATTTACATTTTTCCAGAGAGACGAAACCTTGGTGGTCAGACGGTGTGTCCTGAATGCAGATGCTCCTGTTTTGCACATGCAAAAAGCAGCAGAACTCTCGAGATGGAGAGATAACTTGTAAATTTTGATCTCCAATGTTTTCTTTCACAATAATCGGCTGCCCTCTCCCCTCCCTGATGGACATTTACACCTCCCGCTGCCTCAGCAGAGCCAGAAACATCACTAAAGACAGCTCCCACTCTGGCTCTGACCTGTTTGTCCTGCTGCCCTCTGGGAAGCGCTACAGGTGCATCAGGACTAAAACAAACAGACTCAAA
>JBAMHV010000005.1:17872113-17884672 GCA_037177535.1 Pseudomugil gertrudae | reverse complement strand
AATAAGCAGGAATTCAGACCAAAGCATTGCGGTTCTACTTTATACAGACAATAAATGAATGATTTACATGTTAAAAGCATTTAAAAGCATCATATATCTCCTTAAACCCTCCTGAACACAAACTGAAATTTTAATTTGCACATACTTCAGGAATTACAGTACTGACGCTTCCCGCTACAAACGTGTTACAAGCGTGCTGACTCCCTGAATCTTGCCTGTGATTGGATGGTCATAGTGCGGGGGTCCTGCATTGTACCGTAATGACTACTGTGAGGTGAAGCGTGAACCATTTTTCCGGTTTCTGGTGGTTTTTGAACCGGTAAAACACGTTAAATGGTTCGGACGTTATGAATATGAAATGCGCATGTCACATCCTGTCGGTGCCAACAAGTCTGTCTTAAGAGGGTTAAGAACTCTGATCAGTGGTCCACTGTTGATGTCACACTGAGGACTCAAACCTCTGGATGCATCTCTAACCCCACCCCCATTTACTCAGCACAACACAGCAGCCAGGCCTGCTTAATACAGGACAAGACAAAAAAAGACTGTTATAACCTGGTCTAATGATGATGAAGATGCTCTGAGAGGACGCTTTGAGGCTACAGACTGTTCTCTGTGAACCTCATGGAGATGACATCAACACCATGACTGAGTGTGTGACAGATTAACTTCTGTGTGGACAGCACCATCCCAACAAGAACATTCAGGTGCTTCCCCAGTAACAAACCCTGAATCACCAGTTACCTGAAAAAGCTGCTGGAAGTTTGAATTTCCTTCTCTGATTATTAATAAAGTATTTTTTAGTTCATTTCATGCGACATCTGGGTAAATCAAAGCACTTTTACAAATAAAATGTGTTTCAGTCTGTAGTAGTAGTAATATAGTAGTCCTAATACACTTAAAACAAATACAGTACAGAGTATAATTCATTATAATCCAATTTACAATAAATAGACAATTCATCAAATTATTTAGATCTGTATAGCCAAAAAAATGATATTAAATCTGATCTGTGATTCAGTACACCGAATCTATGACCACAGGGGGCGTCGACATGTACGTCCTAAAAGAGCAAAACGCTATAAAAAACTACTAAAAGAAAAACAATTAAACATCACGGTTCATCACTCACATCACTCTTCTGACGCACGTGAGCCTTACATAAAAGAATCAATACTGTGACTTTGAAAAATGAAAATGAAAATTTACTTTATTGTCCACCATGGTGGAAAATTGTCTTTGGTTCACCATTTAAAACACATTACACATTTCACATATTCACAAATACATACAGTAGTCCATAGTTGATAGAATAAAAAGCTTTAAAATATCCGGTGCAAGTAAATAAATAAATTAAGTTGTATTGAGTTAAGAGTTAAGTGTGCTACAGTTTACAGTTATACAGTTTCATGCTTATTTAGGAGTCTGACCGCGTTTGGAATAAAAGATCCTTTATACACCTTCTTTGTGGCTAAAGGCATTCTGTAACGATGCACTGATGGCATCAACTCAAACTCCTCACTGAGAGGATGCCCCGTGTCTCCTGTGATGGACCGACCCATCCGGAGCACAGCAGACTGATAAAGAAGCTCCATTTTCTTTTGCTCTTTGCCAATGATCTTTGATGCATGTTTCACTATTTGGTTCAGTTTGTTCTTATTTGCCACTGTCAAAAAACCAAATCAAACAGAGACGTTGAACACAAGAACACTTTAGATCAAACTCACATTTACCTTAACTTCACTATGACAAACTCAGATTACAACTTCCCCACTGATCCAATAATAACAGCTTTCTCCTTCATATTATTATAAGTGTTTTCAAGCACTCATTTGACTTGTAAACTGATACGTTATGCAGCAAAATGTAGATGAGCGCCCCCTGTGGTCACAGATTCTGTCTGGTCACAGATATTGTTGTAACACCCATATGAGGAAACATGCACAAAGTGATGCAAAGTGGTCCAGACCTGTCCTGTGAGTGCCGGACCTTATTACTCAGTGTTAGACTGGCTGAATGTGAGCAGAATGAGGTAAACACACAACAAATTAACATCCGATGCTCTGAATCAGGTGTTTAAGCAATCACGTGTTGGGGTAAATGTAGAAATATTTAACAAAAGACAGAAGACAAGGGGTCGCTTGCATTTTCAAAGTTTCTGTCTCATCATTTGGACATAAAAACCATGAGAATAGTTGCACTCCATCATGCTCGGATACACCTGTTGGCTGTTTCCTAAACTTTCTGCCTAGCTCACTATATCTAAACTCATATCCTTACATTTCTTTACATCTCAGAAAATAGAGAGAATAAAATTATGCAGCCATATTTGCATCTTTAAATAAAAACTTATGAAAAAGCTTATGTTTGGTTTTCAGTGTATTTACATCAGAAATGTCCTACATCAGCAGTGCAGCTGGATAACAGAGCATATACTGCTGCTTTATTATGTAATGCTTTCATATTGTGCTGATTAGAGCATTGCAGGTTATTCCCTGCTTTATTCTTTCTAAAACCCACCTGGTCGAAGTAGATGGTCATGGTGCGGTTGCTCATCTCTGATGGTTCATGGTTGGTGTTTCGGATGGCTGAAAACGCCACCCGGCCGGTCCCAGACCTCACCGACATGCCCAGAGCGTTACCCGATGGCTCTGCTGATGGGGTGGAGTCGCAAACAACCAGACACTTTCCCTCCAATACAATCGGCTCCGTGTCATTCTGGCAGGAAACCTTTAGTGGCCCCCAGGAGCTGAGAAGCAGCAGTCCAGCAACAAAGACCCACTGGGGGGCTAAGCAGGGTGGATAAGACAGACGTGGAAAGGACATATTCCCAAAGCAGAGCAAACTGTTTCTTGTTTCTGGTTCTTTTTGTTTCTATTTTTATCCCAGAAAGCGACCACAACCCTTAAGTTGTTATGGAGTACACATCATTTTAATAACAAGCCCATAATGGATGAATCAACCAGGGGTTCCTCTCATCTCCTTTAATCACTCAGATAATCCCAAACACAGGGATATAGTTGGGTTCTCTCTGGATGTGATGATCAGTTGGCATACGGATGGCAGCTTCCCATAATGGCAGACAGGAAGTCCATATCTGGACAGCTTAGGTGGGTATCCAGGTCCTCAGGCTGCAGCAGCTGGTACAGAAATCCAAACTGGCTCAGAAGCGTCTAAACCTGAATCCCAGGAGAGAAATTTTATAAATGAAAACGTTTTAAAAACTTGTAGATTTGCATGTGAGTTAATAAAGTGGTAAAAGTAGCAGAAGGACGCATGAAGTTGACATTTTCTCATCTCTTCTGCTGAAACTGAAAATAAAGCTCAAGTGAATCCTCAAAATGGATTAACTGGGATCCACTGGATCCACTGGACATTCATTTTCCAGCTTAGTCGATCTGAATGCTTATCACACTTACTCACAACTCAGTCATCATACAGTAAAATGAACACCATCTTCTGTGCATATAAACTGTCCTCATAATTATTTTTTCATCACTCTAAGCTTGAAGAGCTCTTAAACACCTAAAAAATGACTGATATGTGTTTGTAAAACACAGAAGAAGAATGAAATGTTCCTAAAATGCTCTGAATGATACGGGATTATGCTGAGGAGCAAAATATGTAATGAGGTAATGATTTGGCCAGGATGAGGCGTGCATGAGAGCTGCCAGCTGGACTCAGGAGGGGGACCGAGGACGATCACAGTTCCACCACCGAGAGGCCATCTGTGGGTAAACACTCCCACTCTATCATGTTGTGCATCTTTCCATTTTAGTCCATCTCTGTGTTAGCATTCCTTTACACAATCACACACGTTGATTTGCACCAAAAACACATCAAAGTAGTAAAATCAGTCATAAATAGGCTACATAGTTAATGCTACAGTGGTTTTAGAAATGAAAAAAAAAAAATTCTTTTAAAGAAGATTTCTTTTATAAGGCCAAAGTGTGTAACAACACAGCTAAAAACCTTCTTACAAACACAAATCATAAAAGATGCTAAAGAGATATAAAACAGACCATAACCCACCTTTCTCTCCTGCAGAAACCAGTTTGTCCCGGTGCAGATGAAGTATCCCAAGAGCTCGGTTCCCCTCACTGCCTTCAGCTTTGTCTCTGCTCCTCCTCTTTTTCCCTGTCCGGGAATCCTTGTGTTATAAGGACTTTTTATCACATCATAGCCTTTGCTAACCCTTCTGTCCTCACAGCTAAAGTGCACTCATAAGGCGTGTCATTAGCTCCACCTTGCTGGGTTGGACCCACAGCCTTTATAAAAACGTTTCTTCAGCATTATTACCAAGCTGAACCCTGCTGCATTTCTAAAAATACATTCACTGGCCACTTTATTGGGTACACATGCTTGTACCAGCAGGTCAGGATAGCAGTCAGAGACGATGAGAGCTTTGTGACATGGTGCATTATCCTGCTGGAAGCCTCCATGAGAAGATGCTACACTGTGGTCGTAAAGGGAGGGACATGGTCAGCAACAACACTCGAGAAAACTGTAGAATTTAGATTATGCTCAAATCAGAGACCCAAAGTGTACCAAAAACAAAAAATGTCTTAGCTTAATTATTAAATAAGCAGGTCAGTAGTTCATTGAAAGCACAGACATCCCACTCGTAGTGATTCCTGCCCTGCTGCAGACTTCTCCTGGAGTACGTGTGGACCTTTGTTCTTGTTCTTGCTGGTAACAAGCTTACTTAGTTATTTCTGAGCAGGAGGAAATGTTTAACCATCTTAAACTCCAGAATAATTTTTAATGTGTCTCTTAAGTCTCTTAGCTTAATTTACCAAGTAGCAAAACTATGTCTAAAAATGTTACTGGGCCAAGAAAATAAAAGTATCCACAGTGGTTTGACCATTTTATTATTCTTGTGTTTTTGCCTTCATTTGTCAATGCCATGCATTAGAAAGCATCCAACTCTAAAAGGGGATGTAAGAAAACAGTAAGCTGTGCACATCATTCCTTCTACTTCCATAAATCTGACATTCAGAAAGTAATTCACTTCACACATGAGGAAATAATTATTAAAATTACATTTACAGTAAAGTAATCATTTATGTTACTGATTTAATATGTTGATAAACTAATAATACAAATAAGTAGGAACAGTGAATGCATCTTCAGCGATTTGATAACACACACGCAGCAGAAAAAAAAGCAATATTATTCCAGAAGATATTTAAACTTTAATAAAAGATATTTTTAATAAGATACTCGTAAAAGTTGCTTTTTGCATGAGTGGATGGTGCATTCAACAATCTGGCTGATTGTGTTGTTCAGCATAATGTAAATACACACTACATGCATATAAAATATCAATTCACATGACAATCCCTGTGACCCTGAACTGGATGAACAGAATGACTGGTTTACAGATGTGTGTGTGTGTATCGGAGAACACGGTAAGTGTTTTTAAATGGCCATGTTTTATATTTTGGTGTGTGAGATAAAACATCTTTAACACATCCTAATACCATAAACACATATATGTTACATTCACCCCTATTTCATTTTAGTAGGAGTGCAGACTGTGAAGCTGAAACTCAGCCTGTGATCAAACAGATCAAGTGTCCACAGTGAGCCCAGCTTCAGCTGGACAGATAATCAGCGGTGCCGTGTTCTTTCCATTGTCATGAAGACAGGGGTTGAAGTATGGGTACAGAGGCTCGGTGAAGGTACACCCACTGTAAGTGTAAATATGAATTTTTGCTACTGCATTGTAGAAAGACACCAATCCTTTCTCATAGTCCAGAAATATTCCAACTTTCTGGGGGGGTTCTTTGAGGTTGAGGGTGATGGCAGGTCCAGTACAGGCACACACACTCCCACCTTTTCGTCTGCAAATCGCCCAGTAGCCATTGGCGGGGTTGACGTTGATGGAGCCCTTCCTGTTGATGGACTCCTTTGCTACACCAAGATCCCAGTCTGGTTTATCCCCAACCTGAAACAAAGAGTGCAGAGCAAAGGAAACAAAACACTTAAGCAGCCAATAACCAATGACCCAATAACCTAGCATGCATGTCTTTGGATGGTGGGAGGAAGCCGGAGATGCTAACGGGGAGATAGCCACAGTGCTAACCAAATGCGCCATCGTGTAGACTCAAAATGAAAGTATTTCTGATGGTAAAGAAATACCAAAACATTCATTAGGCTTTTGACTGATATGCTAACTCACAGCTGCATTAGCTGTTAGCTCATATCCCAGGCCTTCATGTGATGGTATCCAACTAAGTATTTAAATAACTAAGAATCCCTTATTGTTTGTTTGTAAGTGTTCAGCCAAACAGAAAGTGTTTAGATCAGTTCCATCACCCAAAAGAACAAATCCTTAACAACCAGGGCAAATGCAAGCCTGCAGTTGAGGTCTGTGTTTATGTAACTTTCCCACATAAATGGTCTCCAATGAATGTCATCTAATTTTGAGTGGAAGCATCAGACATGGAAAACACAATTCAGTAACTGATTTGTCATTATGACCACAGCATAACCTTTTCCAACCATCATCATTCAAACAAAGGGTTGCTGGAGCCCATCCCGGCAATCATTGGGTAAGAGGCGGGGTACACCCTGGACAGGTTGCCAGCCCATAGCAGAGCAACACAGAGAGACAAACAACCAGTCACACACATTCACTCCTAATGACAACTTCGACTGACCAATCAACCTAACGGCAATGTCTTTGGCCGGGGCGAGGAAGCTGGAGTACCCGGAGAGAACCAACGCTAACACAAGGACAACAGGTAAACTCCACACAGAGGCTTAAACCAGCGACCTCCTCGCTGTGGGGCTGCAGTATTAACCACCACACCGTGAAACCCCCAGCATAACTCTATACAAGTAAATGAAAAATATTAGCTAGCATTTGAACTACGACATTGACCAAACAAACACCTCATGCATTATTCATCTTGCAGGTAAGTTGTAAATAACTTTAGAGCTAACTTTTTTATTTCTGAGTATGTAATCACGCTGAGCTCCTACCTGAACCACCCAGTACTGTCTCCCAGAGACGAAGCTTTGTTTCCCCAGAACGGCGACGCAGGTGTCGAACCTTCGAGGATCAGGAGGGAGCAGTGCTTTTCTGTGCTGGGAGCTCAGGCTCACCTGCGAATCAACAATATCATAATCACACACTGATGCCTAAACACCTAAGAGTTAATAGACAGGGATTGCACTGCAGAGTACCTGTTTACCATCTGATGACAGATCCAGCCACCCTGCAGCAGTCCCAGGATCCAGAGTCACTTCAGCTGGAAACATAAAGACAATCAAATCATAAGAAATGCTACAAACAATTCAGTTTAACTGTGTTCATACAAATCTGTTATGTTGGTTTACATACTTGCATATTGGCTGATATTGATCACTTCTGTAAAGAAACAAAATGAACTCATTAAGCCAATGACACTCACGATGGTTTCATTAGATTTCTAATAACCCATCAGCACACACCCATGTGCAACTTCAAGCTGCTCCAGAAATCACTCACCTTCTGCGGACAGTTTCTGTTCAAGTTCATGGCAGATGTCCACAATCTTGGAGAAGGATCTTCTCACAGCGCCCATGTAAACATCAGGGTCGACGCTGATCTCAGACCAGTCTTTGCTGGAAACTGGAGCATCCAAAACTGGAAAGCTCTGCAAGGATTGTTCGTATGTAAAAGAGCAGTTAATGCCAGGAAGGATTGTGCAGCGGGATTTGTGGTTAAATGTCCACATTTGTATTTATACACAGAGCTTAATGTGTGGGACCTGCAGGAGATGAAGAGAGTCTTTGGTATCATTTAGGCTCTGCAGCTCACTGAGCCTCTTCAGAAGTTCATCAGTCTCTTGCTCAAGCTCATTGAGAAGCTCCTTTGCTTTGCTCTCAGCTGCCTCGTGCCTCTGTTCGAGCTCCTTAATGAGCAAAGCCTGGTTACTCTCGAGGGCACTTATCATCTTAGTGACCACCTCAATACTTGTTTGTGTCTCCCTTGTTTTATTGATCTGTAAATAAGCATACGATCAAATGTATTAGTATGAATGATGCATAAAGGACTTTATCTTATTTTAACTAGAAGCAGGTGTTAATTCAGAAAGATCGGGTTTGGACTCTGACAGCCTGAGCTCTGTTCTCTGGGTTCCTTTTAACCACCACCACCATTTTATTGGTAAATGAAAGGCGTTATAAGTGAGGAAACTATCTGCTCATATCTTCTTAGTAAATAAGTAGTAGAATATAGAGTCATGGACAAAAACACATCCAAAAGCTGTTCGTTAAATGCAAATACATAATTTTTTTTTACAAATATTTACCCCTTTAATCAGAAAACCCTTTTACACAAACACTGCTACATCGCTCTGTATTTCACATTGAAATGTAGTTATTAGCACACTCGCAGGGGTTCAAACTGCTGACCTTTGAGTGAGAGGGTCACCACTCACACCAGATCTGTTTAAAGCCTGTTTAATCCATACAAAGGACATCAGATTGTACCACAGATGTTGTGTACAACACATCGCCACTGAAACCAAGAAACAGTGGAAAAACACGATGTAGAAGGAAGAAATGGGTTACATGATTAATCATAAATCCGTTCCTGTGATCCGTGACTATATTTGAACCAAAAACGTGTTTCTCAAAGACTGGCCTGATTATTTAGGTCTCTTTCTCAGGTCCTGGCCGGGTGTGCTTTGTGTGCAAGAGTGTGTAAGACATTACGAGTGTGTGTTTTTTCTGTAAAACACATTGTGCTGTATGTTCATATGAAAAGGGCTGTATAAATAAAATTTGAGTTGATTTGATTTACAATTAATCACTTCAGTCACAGATTGAATATGATGCTCTGACCTGGAATGACCCCCACACTCGCTTACACTGCGTTACCTGTTATATCCAGTTGAGAAATGGGCTTTTTGATCATTACGTTGTCATGATTTGGACACTGGGTGGTGTGTTTTTTGGGGTTTCTTGTGTTTCTGTTTTCAGTTAAGCTCCATGTTTGGTTATTAGTGTCACCTGTGTTTAATTTTGATTAGGTCCACCTGGTTCTGGTTTAGTTCTGTTGTATTTAGTCTTTGGGTTTTCAGTTGTGGGTGCGGGTTCATTGTTTTGTGCAGCGTTAGTTTTGCTTGAGCTACAGTGAGTAGTAGTTTGTTTCCTCAGGCCTCAGTTTTTTTATGTAAAATAAACTAGTTTAATCTGCAACCCTGCTGCCATCTGCTGATTCCTGCCTGCATTTGGGTCCTCACTCCACCTTCGTGCCTCCGAGTCCTGACATACGTCTGCTCTCCTTAAAATACGTCATAGTGATGAAAGGAGATATTTGAGTCATATATGTAGAGATTGTTGGATTTAACTAAAAACTGAAAGCCAGGACAGCGGATGCATTAATGATGAAGATTGTCAGATTGATTTTCACGTTTTAATCTAATCTGTAATCGTATTCAGTTAGTTTTAATGTATCTTATTCCAAAATTATCCATCAAAGTCCATGACTTTCCAAAATATGATAACTTGCTGCACACCACGTCGAATGTTTGAGAAATAAGGCCCCTTTAGTTTTCCCCCTTACCAAATAATCCCTGGATGAACTTAAACAGAAAAGTTAAAATCCACTGGTCTTCCCGTACAATTTGTTGTTTATCTTCTCCCATCTTTGAAACAGACGAGTCGTATCTGGTGCTTTACAAAGGAAGCTTCTTTTACATGAGTAACAGTATTTGTTCAGTGATGCAGGACCGGGATTTAAAACTATAAAATGTGGAGGCTTACTCTGCTCAGCTCTAATGAATGCTTGATCTCCTCAGACTTTATGATTCTGTCTTCGATCATCTGTTGAATCTCTTCTTGGCTTTTCTTTATCCGACTCTGAAAAGTTTAAAGATGCACACATCTCTTCTTAGTAAGACCACTCTGACCCAGTGCAAACCAGGTAAAATGATATGAAACATTGGGACTTTGTAAGTAAGACAGACATCTGCTCCTGACCTTGATCCTCTCGCTCTCCGTCTCCATGGAGACGACCTCATGGAGTTTGTGATCCTTCTCTGTGCATTTCCAGCAAACAGGTGTCTGATCCGTCCTGCAAAACATCTCCAGGGGTTTGTTGTGGTTTCTGCAGAGGTGACGGGTGGAGTAGGCAATCGGGTCGGTCTTCGCCCGATCCCTTGAATCAGGCTTCAGGTCCGTTTCACAGTCAGATGCCTGGCTGTGGAGGCATGACTTGACATCTGATTGCTTTGTGTCATGGCAGACATCACTGGAAATGTCAGATGTCGAAGATGGTCTTAAAAACCGCCTCCTTGCTGGTACTGGCCTGTTTGCTGTTTTTTCCTTCAGAGACCTTTAGATTTAAGAAAAAACTGATCAACTTTATGTAAAGTTTAGTCTGAGAAAGATGCATTTCACTCAAACGTACCTTTTAAATTTATCAGTGATATCTCTCAAGCCAACGTTGACTCTGAGTTCTGGAGGGTTTTGGAACACCATCTTGCACACCGGACACTCCGAATCATCTTTTGTAAGCCAGAAAGTCTTGATGCAAGCAAGGCAGAAGTTATGGCCACAGGGGATTGAGACGGGGTTGGTGAAGCTATCCAGGCAGATGACGCACAGAAACTGCTCCTCAGACAGCACAGAGTCCATTTTTCTGTTTGAAGAATAATGTTTTACACACACACATGCAAGATATAATACACTTCTACTGAAAACCATAGTGTTGCTGTGATAAGAGGAAGCAGCTGCTGATGTGTTACTAATACTTATTATGCTTATTAGGCCAAAACATTCAAGATGCCTTGGATCACTTGAACACCCTTTTTAAACTTAATCTGTTTGTCTGAATCAACAAAGTTTGAGATACTTTGAACCCATCATACTTATCATACACAGCATTTTGTAAATAATTTATCTTGCAAGAAGTCAGATCTGGTTTCTCTAAGTCAAACCAGATAAACCAGTCAGAATCAGGTGTTCTGTGACACCTTGTCATGGCATGGCAGTGTCTAAAAGGTGCAGCTCGCTTTATTATTTACCAAACACTTTTGACTCTTCACACAGAAATCAGAGCCAACAATGCTGCAGTGTTGCTGTATTTTACACCATGTGCGATGCTTGTAGTGTTTAACAGACCCCTTTCCAGATAAACTCGCTTTGCCTGTAGCCTTCAGCGTTTCCTCCTTGATTAAAAATCACTGCGAGGTGGCAGTCAGGTCACTTTGACCTGCTATGGACACATATGCTGACACTTTAAGATCTAAGGCGCTGTTGCACAACCAGGATGGTAAAAAACTTCATAGATAAGAAAGCATCAGTGTTTACTCAGCAGAACTAAAGAACTTTGGACCGATGAGGAGACATGCAGAGATGTTGTGTTAAGAGTGTCATATTACTGGTGTGTGTGTGGTGGATGAATGACAGGAATTCCCAGCAGGAACAGCGGGTCATGCCTGGTATTTAAGACAAGGTCTTAACAGCAGGAAGAAATCATCCTCTGGCTGTGCGTGAGGTCTGTACTCTGCTTGTTTATGGACATCTCAATAAAACCATAAAACGCTACGTCTTATCGGACTCTCTGATCCTGGGAGGCGATGGGTGAAACCAGCGTGGACCCCAATGTTAAACTGAGGCGGTGGAAACTTATGAACGTGAGTCAGATAATGTAGTGTCACTGTGGGGAGGAACTTTAATGTTTCTTACAGTTGAGATCAACCAACAGAGCTTCAGGTGTTGGAAACCCCCAACTATATAATGATATAATATAATGATAAAAGCAGAAAATCCCCAACAACTGCAATGCCAAAACTATTACCTTCAAAAACATATTATGCCCTCTCGCTGCCAAACGTAAATAGATTTATCTCTGAAAAGGTAAACAATGGAGTACTGTCTTACCTGTGTTGGATGACTCCAGCAGGTGTGCAAGTGCAGTCTGCCTGCCTCAAAGCTGGCTTTTCTTGTAATATATGCAAATTTTTCCCTCCCATAATAAATAGCTAACTTTAGCTCCTCCTCTCAGCTGTTTTTATGACACTCTTTTCTCTCAACAAACAGTTACATACTTTTACTAACCTGTCTCAGTATCACGGACTGAGCAGTGAACAGTTTCTTTCATTTAAACCAGTAAAACAATCAAATGTGAATGAAGCAAACCGAACAAAATGAGAGAAGAGAGGAAACTTTCTGGCGGATCAGCCACAGATACAGGCGTTCATTCATTTCCTGTAACCTGCTTTATATTTTTCACGTTCAATGTTTAACTGGGATTGAACCAAAACTGGTGTACTAGTTTTGCCAGCTTGTACACCTTGTGAGGTGTATCAGCGACGGACAGGAAGCAGAGTACAGAGAAGTCAGTTTGTTAAATGGTGCAGTGACAATCATCTGATCCTGAATACCAACAAAACAAAAGAGATGATTGTTGACTTCAGGAAGAACAAGAATACACATGGGACTGTTTCCCTCCAGGAGGTGGAGGTGGTGGAGGAATACATAGTACCTTGGAGTTCTGCTGGACAACAGACTTGAGTGGAAAAGCAACACTGAGTACATCTATAAGAAAGGTCAGAGC
>JBAMHV010000005.1:17859025-17871134 GCA_037177535.1 Pseudomugil gertrudae | reverse complement strand
TTTTTATAGTTTCTATTGTGTTGAGAAGCTGCGCCACCTGAAACTTGTTGCTCCTGTAGTCATCACCTTGGTTCCAGTATTTATTATCAACAACGTGGCACCTGCCACCACACTTCTTCACCAGATTAGTCAGTGAGTCACTTTCAGCAACAAAGTCCTCAATTTTCATCTTTTCGGGGAGATTATCACCATGCGTAAAGACAACCACAGAATGCTTAAGAGCTTTCTCAGAGAATATCTTCAGTATTTTATCTATGACATCATTCTCCTGCTCTGTGAATCTGCCTACCTGCAGCACTATTAGAAAAGCATCAAGTTCTGGAGCACACTCGACCAGACACTCAATGAGCTCTTTCTTCAGCTCCTCTTCAGGCATTTTAGTATCAAAGAAACCAGGCGTGTCAATCACTGTGACGCGGTTCCCATTGATCATTTTGGATTCTGCCTGACTTTCACTTGTTACAGAGTTTACAGACATTTTAGCTTTGAACAGACTGTCTCCAAGTATGGTGTTTCCAAGGCTGCTCTTCCCAGAGCCGGTTTTTCCCAGCAGCACCATCTTTGTTTCCTTTGACCCTGGATGGAAGAAAAAAAAGGGATTATGGTTGAACAGCATCAGACTATGTACTCCATCAAAGCAGGAGATGGATGTAAACTGTTGTTATAACAACATTTTTGAATTTATTAGCTGTATAAACCACACAGACTTTTTATTATCTGACTTCTAGCTGTCTAAACATGAAGCTTCAATGACTAAAAAGACTTGATGCTGCTATTTTGTTGAAGCGCAAGGCTTCTTCTACTCTATACTTCAAGTCCTTATGATATAAATTACAAATTACATAAACTTTTAAGTTTCCTGAATTACTTTTTACCCCAAAGTTTGATTGTTTTTTATTGATACCTGTGGATATTCAATCAAAGGTCATTGGGTACACATCAAACACCAAAGTGTGGCTAAATTCAATATGCAGACATCTTCAGGTTACCTAAATAGCAATATCGTCTCCTGACAGTGACAAATATAACAGATAAACCTAAATCTGCAAATGCTTTTTATTATTTTTAGTTCAGTTTGGATCTTTTGTCGCTGTATTTTTCTATTTTATTCATTCAGAAATCTGACAAAATAAAAGGGAAAATACAGGAATGAGAAGCTTTTGGGGGAATATAACAGCATTACGGTTTAATTCAGCTTTAAATATATAAATGGTATCATATGAGATTTTACACGTGTCCATTTTAAATGTTCAGGTTTGTTTAGACAATGTTCTGATGTGAAAATATGCTGACTGCTGTTCTAACAGATCACTCACCGTTATCTGGAGGGAGGATGTAATCTGAAGGCTGCACAGCATCTTGCACTGCACGGTCGCTCTCTTCTCTGATGGTTTTGTCTTTGGTTTGATAAAGATGGAAATACAACAAGAAAGAAAAACATTAAGTAGAAATCAGAGAAAAAAATGATTATTTTCTTATGTTTTTACACCTTCCACAAGCAAAACATTTATTCAGACCAGATATAATCTGATGTGCTGCAGAGTCGCTCAGCCTTTTATAACTGCTGAGGAAAGCCAGGAAAAAGATTATGACAAAGGTTTCACTATCTAAAATGTATCATTATTAATAATAAAAATGGATCTGATAGCAGCAACTCAAAAGACTTTAAACCGGTGAGAAAATTGCTGATTCATCCTGTGGTGTTATCACGTTCCTGCATGCCAAAATGACGTCACGTGATCGCTGCTTTTTATAGCTGATGAAATAAATGTCCACCATGGATTGTGTCAGCCTGTGATGGACTGGCGACCTGTCCAGGGTGTACCCCGCGACCCCGTTCAGGGAAAAGCGGTAGAAAATGGATGGATGGATCAGCTGCACACAGCAGGCTGTTTAACCCTGTTTATCACCGCCTGCCTGCAGAGTCGCAATGTTATCCAGACTAAAACAACAACAAAAACCCGCATTTGTCGTGTTAACACCGCAAAATGGATCCAACAGCATGCTAAACTGGTAACAAAATGCTTATTAAAGAGCAGCGAGATGTTTTTATTCACACACAGTAGCCTGAACTTTAAAGCACGAGCTCGATGTGTCCACACAGCATTATTATTTCTGTATGAATAAATCAGGCTCTTTGTTTCTGCACATTTCCACATAGAACTATGATTAAACAGACTAAAATACCGTCTAAACTCGATGTGCAATGTACCAAACTAAATAAAAGTATAAAAGGAAACTCACCATCCATGATGAAGAGGGATGCGGTTCAATGGGAAGGTTATGGGATATGCGTCCTCACTGTTTCCTCTGCTGCATAACTGCTTTCTCTTTTTACTTTCACTTTTGTTCTGACTGCACCCAGAGTTCATTTCCACCAACACACATGAAACAGGGTGTTTGACAGCTTTCATGTTGCAGATGATGGTGTTGCACGTTTCCAGGAAAAAAGAAGAAAATAGTCTTTAAAATGATTAAAAGGTAAAATAGAAATTTAAATCATAATTACATTTTGAAAGATAGTTGTGTTGTTTTCTGTAAAAAGCCTCATATGTAGATTAAATCTGCATTTATCTTTTAGAAAAATTAAACATATTACTGCAGGAGATTACAATGAAATGTGTTGTTATTAACATACTTAGACGATACATTTCTTAAGGTAATAATTAACTCATTGATCTGTAGCATCACTAACATTTTGCTATCATGGTACCTCGTCCTCCCAATACTTTGGTGACAGATGATTACATAATTATTATATCTACACAGTTTATCATAAGCAAAGATAACTGAACACAGTGTGAATCCTTTCCCCATGTATGAGATAATCCAACATATTATATAAAATATATTAAAATCATTAGGTTGGTAATAGTATATCTTGCTCTGCAGAAGTAATATAACAAACAGGAATATAAAGAGATATCAGAAAGAAAATACATGGGACACGTGAGTGTTTAAAGTCACAGAATATCAGTACAAGCAGGCAAAGACATTTGTAGTAAATAGATGAATATAAAAAAAAGAGACATGAAGCTGAGTGCATTGTGATTATTTGATACAATAAGACTGGTTATTAATTCACATTTAATTGCAAAATATCCCAATAATTACAGGACACACAGTGTAATAATTCTTCATAAACATCTGGCTGTACAGTCATTTTTTTCTTTTCAGCTCCATCTTGAGGTAAATTAAATTAAAAGGGTCAATAACATCCATCCATCCATTTTCAACCGCTTTTCCCTGAACGGGGTCGCAGGGGGGCTGGAGCCAAACCCAGCTCACAATGGGCGAGAGGCGTGGTACACCCTGGACAGGTCGCCCGTCCATCACAGGGCCGGGTCAATAACATGTAACATTATTTCTAAAGGCTTTCTATCGGTCACATGTCTCCATATTGTGTTTATGAAGCCAAATATAAGAAGATTCTGTCTCTTCTTTCATTTGCTTGCTCCACCTTTTAGCAAATGTGCTTAAACAGTTGTGTCATCAGAAGGGAAATAACCCCTCCACCCAGTAGCGTGTACTGTCACTGATCCACTCCCAGCTGACTGAGCCCGCACTCTAAACTCCCCAAGCACTGGATCCCTGAAAGCTGCTTCTTCTCCCCAAATGGGGCATGAAATCAGTGTGATGGGCATTTAAGATGTTCCATGCACAGTGGAGCTCACTGCAGCAACTTCTGGAGAGGCTGATATTAAGGAGCATTAAATCCAGTGGAAAAGTGTTCAAAGTTTTGTCTGGTACTGTATATATCGGTTTACTGAGAAGAAGGAAAATAAATGTTTGTATTTTCTGGTTGCGTTTGAATAATGTTATATGACCCAGAGATACAGGGAAAGAGTCAGCATAGGATAAACAGTTGATGACCATAAGATGTTTCTTTAAAACTAAATCCCCACAAACAACAAATCCAGTGTTCAGAGCTTTAAAATCCCAAACTGATAAACATTTATTTCATGCCCATCATTTTGTTTCAGTCTACCAGATCTGTTTCATGGAAATTGGGGAAATATGTGGATCAGCTATCTTACGGTAGTTTTGTGAAAAACATTTGATTTCTTTGTGTATGCATGAACAACCACAAAAAAAGTGATAAAAATCACCTCGATAAACATTTTGGCAAAACAATTTCCCTTTGAAAATGGATTTTCTGAGCAAGTTCTAGAAAAAAATTAATACAAGTTGATGTTTTCAGTTGTTTATTTTAATACTAAATTATAACATACACATGATAAGAGATCATATAATAATAAAACATTACCAAAGCCTTAATTTTGCCTTCATAGCAACCAGTTTTAGAGCAGATGAAGTTTGACAAAAAAATCCATTAATCACATTAATTCACACAATGCAACAACTAATTAAAACACACTTCTCATTAAAATAAAAACATAAAATACTCATTTTAAAAAGCTGAAGTTAAATAGGAAAATGAAGAGTTCATGTTAAGTTATGGGCTTTATTCACAGCTCCGCTACTTCCTGAACCAGCTCCTTTGTTTCCTGTCTTTCATTACTGGTCAAACTGAATAATCCAGGTGTGTCTGACCTCAGTAACCACAACAGCCAGACACACCTGGATTAATCAGTTCAGGTTATACAGCAAAATAATTTAATCTCAGGAGCTGATAAAAGCAAATGTAAACCAACAATAACAGATTACCAGAGTAAATTTTAACACAAGCTAACACATTTGCTTTATCTACCAGGTTGTCTAAGCAATTTCTATGAAGACAACACACAGGGAACACATTATCTCGGCCATTATAGAGTGAAAACATCTCTTCTTTATAAAGTTTACATCTTTTAGACAACATAAGCATTGGCCCGATGACATAACTTGTGTGTGAACTTGACATCTACCTTGCACCATTTTAGCTTGAGTAGCAACTCTGCAACACTAACAGAACAATCTAGTTTATGTGAACTTTATTTAAGTCATAATGTATTGGTGATCAGTGCAGACTGGCTACTTCCTGTTTAATTACAAGGCTAAAAGGCATACAGTGATTACAAACTAGCTGCAGCTGTGTCGCTAACTAAAGGCCTCTGTTAGCTCAGAGTCTGGCTGTAGAGCAACCATTACAACCAGGGATTGCATCCTCTTTTTGGCCATGTGATGCCTCAACAAGTGCATTTTTTTAAACCTCTACACTATTTTTCTGTTATTTATAGTTTTATGACCAGTGGTAGGTATGATTCTGTAGTCCAGCTCACAGTGCCGTGAAGATACTGTAGCACAGATACTTTAGTCTGTAACCAATTCTGTAACGCATTATTCTTTAAATGAAGTAACGCAGGTCTGTAGGTAAATAATTTATGTCCAGCTGCTGTCTGCTTCTAAATGTTTACAGCTGTGATGCATCAGGTCATGGGAAGCGCTGCTAACTCTGTCTTGCTCTTTGTAAATATCGTCATACACAGATTTTTGGGCCTGTTTTCTGTGTAGCTGCTTATTTGGGTCCCTGTGCTCCCTTTGTGAAGCCATTGTGATTCTCACACAGCTGTCCACAATTAAACAATAATATCTGGAGGCAGGAATTATGAATGCAACAGTTTGGGGATGCCCACATTGGTTCCTCAAGCTTCTACCATCCTGGAAATTTGAGATGCAACCCTTGTCCAAGATCCTGAACCAAATGAATGTCTCGTTAGCGGGCCTCTGCAGAGCTGATCGACGTGCAGAGAAGGAAATCCAGCTGATTCAGGTGTGTTGGAGAGGAGATGCATCTAAACAATGCAGGATGGTAGACCTCATGGACTGGATTTGGGCACCCCTTTATCTAACATTGTTTTTTATGGCCCGTCATATTCGGCCCCCAAACATTGACAACACTGCTCACACGAACATGTAAATGTTACATAATATCCATTCCTTGGTTTTTAACAGATTTAAAATAGAGAGCCACTCCTACGATGACCGTGACACCAAGAAGAACCTTCACAGGCATTTAGTGAAAAATGTCACGACACACTTGAAGATGTTGAGGATCTGTTGTTGTCGCTCCCAGTTTTCCAGCATCTTGCTGGTGTAGCCTCCTCTCTTTTCCACCACCCTCTTCTCTATCGTATCCAGTAACTTTGCCAGCTGCTGCTGGTTGTTCCTGTGCTCATTCTGCTGGCTTTGTTTCCAGTATTTATTATCAAAAACGAGGCAGCGGCCGCCACATCTCTCCAACAGAGCTTTCAGATGCTTGTTTTGTTTGACAAAAGCCTCGATTTCCATTCCTTCAGGTAACTGGCTGCCGTATGTGAAAACTATTGTGGAATACTCTAAAGCCTCCTCTGAAAAACAGTCTTCTATGCGTTGGATCACTTGTGACTCCTGTTCTGTGAATTTCTCCACTTTAAGCACAATGAGAAAAGCATGCGTCCCAGGAGTAACCATGGCGACGCTCTTCGTTATCTCTTGCTTCAGCTTCGGCTCAGACATGGCTGGATAAAAGAAACCAGGAGTGTCGATCAGAGTGAGATGTTTGTCATTGACACGTCCAGACTCTGCTTGACAAAAACTCGGTTCTGAGTTGGAAAAGTGTCTGACTGGGAAAATATCCTTCCCCAGTATGGTGTTTGCCAAGCTGCTCTTCCCAGATCCAGTTTTCCCCAACAGGACAATCTTCAGTCTGTTCGGCACTAAGAGAAGAAAAAGCAGAGAAAATTAAACTATAGTCCAGGAGATTTGTTCAACTTTTATAAGAGTAGTTTTTCTTACAATATATTTCCAGTCAAACACACCAGTTAGGCTAATTATTACTGAAACCACAGTGCTCCTGCATTTCATCGTTTTCATTTCATTTACTGCATTTTGCAGTAGTTTAATGATGTCTGAGATGACATCCTTTAAGCTACTGTTTCTCTAATGGGGGTAACGATAAGTATTGTCTGTAAAGTATTTGCAGAGTCGAGGCGGATGGCTGCCCTTCCTGAGTCGGGTTCTGCAGGAGGTTTTGTCTTCCTGTTAAAATGGAGTTTTCCTTCCCACTGTCGCCTCATGCTTGCTCAGGCTGGGAGACTGGATCAAAGTCAAGATTTGTTGCAATCTTTTGGTTTCCCTTAGCTAGGCTATTGATTATGAAATGGCTCAAATTGAGTGAAGCGTCCTGAGATGACGTTGTCGTGAAGTGGCGCTATATAAATAAAGTTGAATTGAACTGTGCCTTTGTCTAGCGCTGTTAGCTGCAGCATAGCTCAGATCGGAGCAGACATAGTTGAGCGAGTTGTTGGAAAACCTGGAGATGCAGTTTCACTCCAGTTGGATGAATCCACATTTCAGATATCAAAGCAGCTTTTTTTTTCCACTGAACCGACGGCGTGGAGGAGAAAGTGGACCGTTTGATCTTACACGCTGAAACAGTCAAAGCTGTTTGTTTTCACTTTGCATTGTTTGCTGTAATGTTGTGAACTTCTCGCACAAATAAAAGACAGATTGTCCTGATTTCCTAGCTTCTACTCCGCTTACTTTAGTGCAAGGTCGATTAGATTTCCTCCAATGAAACTGTGACTGAATCAGAACATTTGGTGGACGATTCATGGTTCAGACGTTTCTTTTGGGTTATTTTTTAGGTCAATCGCCTTTTTTAGAAAACAGCATCTTCTGCATTTAGCTTGTAAACATTGAACAGTTGTATATAATCATTAAAAACTTTATAAAAAGTCATATGAAGTTAAATTATAAACATTTCTGTAAATTAAATATTGATTCTGACGTTATTCAACAAGCTAAATACCAAACCATCATTACTCTTTTTCCTTTTTTTAGTTTATTGTTCTCTCTCTTACTGTTCTTGTGTAACTATGCATAACTGTATCTACCCTTGTTTAGTTTTCTCATACTTGTGTCCTATTGTCTGCATTAGTAGTTTTTCACATGCTCTGACTTCGGTTAATGCAGATGTTGCAACATTAATAAAACCAAAACAGTAAAAGTTTGATACAAATTTCTGTCACCTGAAGCTGAAAGACCTTAACACAGCCCACCACGGTATCCTGTCTGCCACTGAGGCTTTTTCTATGACATGTTATAACATAATTATGATTCCAATACTTGGTAGACGGTGATAGAAAACTGCTGACCTTATCGTATGTTCTGAAACCACATTAGCTTAAATTCCCTGACAGTGAGGACTGAGTCTGTAACTTAATCTTTAAAATGACCAGAAAGCTAAATCATTACATTTCCATCACTTTGTTAATGTAGGTTATTATCATGTAGTAAAGTTACCATGTTTATTCACTGAACTATGAAATGCCTGACATTAAATACTGATGTTATTCTGACATAGTGCTACTGCCATTAATGTAAAGTGCAACACGGTTCATTTTCATTCAACATAGCTAACAAATGACTATAAGAAGCAAACACTTTCCCGGACTCAGCTAACACTGACTGTGGTCACCATGAGAGTACTATAAAGCCAAACAGTGATAAATAGAGTTTCTCAGACATTTTGCATCACTTTATGGTAGAAACTTTATTCATAATTGTGCACCATATGATACTGGTCTCCTGCCCTCTGGTGAACACCAAAACAAGACTACACTATAATAATGCTGATCTATCACATAGTCATAAATAATAAACATAGCAAATAGTTAAATTGTTTATTTGTTTCAGATTTTGTTTAAGGGTCAAATAAAGGCTTTGGATTTTAAAAATTGGGCTTTTCTGCTCAGCAGTTCCTAGGTTGGGTTTTAAAGGGTTAAACTCTTATTGTAGGTAAGATGGCTGCAGCTGTGCAGGCTGAAACACACACACACACACACACACTGCCTCAAAATGAACTCAATAGCATGCTAAACCAGTAACTAAATGACTCCACAGTACTAATTGTATTGATCAGGAATATGTTTTATTCACATGGTAAACTTTCATTTGGACAGTTTATCTTTAAATGATTCCTTAATGAACAAACCTGAAGGATGTTTTTGTTTCTGAGGCACACAGAGTAAAATACTGAGTAAAGCAGGATGCTGTCAGAATAAATAAAAGCACTAGTAACTCACCATCCATGATGAAGAGGCACAACGACGTGTGTTCGGGTTTTATTTGGCACCGTGTTGTCAGCTTACTTGCTCTGCTGCAGTGTGACTACACTGCATCCTCATTTTACTTTCACTTTTGTCTTGGCTGCACTCCACGTACATTTCCACCAATAAGAACAGGAAGCAGACTGGGTGTGTTTAACTGCTGCATGTTGCATGCAAGAAGAAGGACATTCAGTAACTTTACTGGGAAAAAAAAATAAGATTTTCTTTAAATAGTCCTTTAAAATAGATTAAAACAGTTTGAACTGTGGAAGCGTCATATGTGGTTAAAGATTGTAATGAGGTGTGACTGCTTTGTTAGTATTACAAAGCATGAAATTATTATTTTCTTTCTGGTCGCTCTCAGGAAATAAAGCTGCTTTTCTTATTATCTTGAGGTTGGAGGACCGTTTTCTTTAGATAACAGAATATTTATCTCTTTTTTTGACAAAATAAGCGTAGTTTTCTTTAAATAATGAGATGATTAAGATGGGCTCAGTGTGCTGGGATTTCATTGTACAAAACTGACCCCGTGACAGCCGGGGGGCGGGGCTACAGTCATTGCGTATCTACGTCATTTTGTGAATGAGGAGTAAATTTGAGAGAGGTCGAAATTTCAGCCTTTCTTCAGACCAGACAGAATTAAAATCAGGTGTATTGATCAGTTATGGGTGTTCCTCTGACAGCTTGCTGGCTGATTTTTCTGGGATGTGACGGTACAATCAAGCTGACGTCAGACCCACCAGCTGATATGTTGTTAAAGAAGAAGATGATTAATTTTTAAAATGATTTTTAACACCAATTAACAGCAACTCATCACAAAATCAAACAAATCATACTAAAATGAACAAAGACAATAGAGGAGTGAAAATAACACAAATAGACTCCAAGAAAATAAAGAACATAGAATAAAAACACAAAGGGGCAAGCCAGCATATAGCAGCTATTAAAGTTCACACATTGCACATATTGAATCTTTCTTATTTTTACATTCTTTGATTAAATTACAGTATTTTTGCAATTCCATATTAAACACATTGAAATATGGTTTCCCATCTGTCCATTCTTCCTTATGTATATAATATTTACCATGAATCAGGATTAATTGTAAAAGGAAGACTTTGTCTCTGTCCATGTCTTTTTCCAGATAAATGAGAATATCTTTCTCCTGTAAGGACATTTTTTTGTCCAGTTATTGTCTCAACATATTGTTGGACATCCATCCAAAAGGCTCTTAAGAAAGTACAGAAGATACTGGTTAAGCTCTCTCACCTCCCTGGAACCCTGACGTCAGCATCACGCACAGTTTTACTACATTAAGTATTCGTCACTACTGATCACAATCTCACCACAGAGTTAAATTGTTTGTGGAGAGTCACTGTGATGTGATGAAACGATGACAGACTAAATAGTGAGAAGGATAAACACATATTTCTACATATAACCTACAGACAGAAAACAACAAATATGTCTTGTCTCTTCCCAGGAAGGCTCAGTGACGAACATGCAGCTGAATCCAGCTGTAACTCTCCTGCAGATGTGTAGAAATCAAGGCCCAACTACCTCACTTAGCATCTGAGGAGGAGGAGGAGGATAGAGCACCAAAGACAGGAGGAAGATGTGCGTCATTGGGATGTGACAAAGTACTGAGCATGCTCAGAACGACTGAAATTAGAGCGGAATTGTTTCATTATGTAACTTCATTCTTTGCTCATATGAGGAATGAAAGTGAAAAGATTTTAAACTTTATTATCTATGAAACCTAAAGCTAGATGCATTGTTATAATTTGATACAACAGGACTGATTTCTGAACTTTTGTGAACATTTATAACTCATTTCATTGTTAAATATCCCAGTAATTACAGGAATAACATTGTTAGAATTATTTCCATATGTTTGTATGCCTGCATATGCCTGCACATGTAAATATGAATGCAATATACACAAGTATGCTGCTATTTTTATTATCTTATTTAAAACTCAACATCCTTTCACTGTGTTTTATTTTATTCTATTTCAGAAATATTTAGATTTTTCTTCTACTATTAAAGGATGCAGGTACAAAATACACATTTCACTGTACAATTATGCTATGTATAACTGTGCATGTGACAAATAAACCTCTTTGACTTTGACTTGTTGTCCTTCAGCCCCATCTTGAGGAAAACAATGTTAGTACTGGTGCATAAACCAGTTTACTGAGCCAGGTGATACAAATATTTTATTTTCCAGTGTTTGGAGGAAATGATCTAACATGACCCTGATAAAAAATGCAGAGACACTCAGCAAGACATTAAAAGTCTTCATGAACAAGTTTTATTCATCTCATTCAAAATCTCATATCAAAACAAAACAAATGAACAATTTACACTGTGAAAGAAACAAGAAACCAAAAAAAAAAAAAGATACATCATTCTGATGGTATCATCACTAACGGAAATATCCTTTTACTCAGAAATACGGATTAGAATTACTGACGTCCCAGTTTGGATGATTAATGATTGTTACATTCCTGAAATCAGCAAGGACAAAGTGAGCAACACTAAATAACAAAGAAATAAAATAAGTTGAAAAGAATAAGTCAGAGAAAACAATGAAGAAAATTACCATAAAAAACTAAGTTTAAAGATTTATTAAACAACTGGCATCCTGAGGAAAAGTCCTTAAAAGCCGGTTTCATGCATCTGCAACTGCTCCCTCGTACATCTAGACATTGTTTAAATGCTTTCATCATGTTCATTATCTCAGTTAGGATGAATAAAGTTCATATCACTATGATTGCAGCTAGCTTAGAAACTACCCATTACTAACTAACAACTATCTACAACAGCGGTCCTCAGCTTCGATCCTCATGTCCTCTTTGTAAATGTGTGTTTTCTTAACAGTGTTACACTTAACAACTGGAGGCTAATGTTATCATGTAATTGGGTGACTTTAAGAGAAATCTCATTAGTCAAATGTTTTTGTTTAAAAAAAAAGATTGACAGTGGATTCCATCCATCCATCCATTTTCTTTCGCTTATCCGAGGTCGGGTCGCGGGGGCAGCAGCCTAAGGAGGGAAGCCCAGACTTCCCTCTC
>JBAMHV010000005.1:17823547-17836009 GCA_037177535.1 Pseudomugil gertrudae | reverse complement strand
AGGGTGTACCCCGCCTCTCGCCCATTGTGAGCTGGGATTGGCTCCAGCCCCCCCGCGACCCCGTTCAGGGAAAAGTGATAGAAAATAGATGGATGGATATTATTCTAAACACCAGCACTGATAAACTAAAGCAGAAAAAGGTTGTAGTACAAACAGTTCAGGGAACCTTAATAACAATAAATGGTAAAATGTCTCATTTGGAAATCCAATATGTTGACTTGTTTGGGGGAAATGGGTCTAGAAATTTCCAAAATAAAAGAAATTTGTTTTGTTTTTTTTACAGCTTACACATCACCTCATTTTTATTTTTTTAAAATTGGGTTTGTACTTTATTCACCTGAAGCACAGAAACAGAGAAGTCCCATCCAAAGATCACAAAATCTGTCTCTCAGCATGTCAATGAGGGATATTTAACCAACATGAGATTAAGACATGATGTCATCTTCCAAAACACAGTCATTCATAATGCATCGCATACAGAAGGCTACCACCACGTCCGGGGGACGTGTCCAGTGTCCAGTGTCCCCACTGGGTACACTTTTATTGTCAGCTGCATATAGATAGTTGTACATTCATGGGGGTAAGTGACACACCCGCTGCACTGATAATATATAGTAAATATTCTGATTTAGCATGAATTATTATACAGCAATGAGAATAACATGAGTCTAATGTGTCTTTTTCCCCCTAATTCTCTTTTTGTCTTTATTTTTACCTTCTTGCCTCTGCAGAAGAAAGCTTGTTATTATGTTTTAGGATGTTAAAGTTGGATGATACTCGGTTAATAATAGAACAACATTATGGTTAAATGTTAAAAAGGATAATAAATACATTTTAGTGCTACAGCTTTGTTCTCCAGGTTGCTACGGCAACTTTTACTTTACCTGTCTTGGAGCCTGACTCATGCAGAAGTGACTCTTTGGGTGGAAATGGATGCAGCATTCCCAATCAGCTGGAAGTGAGAACAGGTTGCATCTTCGTGGATTTACCACCTTACTGAGGTAAGTCCTTGCTTGCTTAAGCAAACTACCTTGCTTAAGGTAAGTCCACACTGAAACCATGACACACACATTCAGAGCATTTTCCCCCTGAGAGTCCAGATGCTTTTACTTTTGTGGATCTCTTGAACTGATAGTTTGCAAAAAGTTCAGTTTATCCTCAAGAATATTTTTAACACGAGGCAAAAAGCCTTTACACAGAAGCTGTTTTTCAGCTTCTGCAAAGGCCCAGCTGTGCAAATAGGAACCACTTTACTGGCAGCTGGCATACAAAATGCCGTTATGTATTCTCTGTGTGTGTGTGATCCTGACAGAGTGCCAGTAAATCCTCCTGAATGTTTCCTCTGGAAACTTCTCTCCATCAGAGGGACTTCATTCAAGGTATCTTTCCCTCATCACTTCATGTCATAAAGTTTTTTTTGCTATAAAATCTGAGTCTTTATATCTTTAAGTTGTATCCAAATGATAGTGTAGGAGCCAAAATGAGACTATTGGCTTCCTCCCTCAGTTTGTGGAGCATGCACGTGCACGCCCTGCAGACGAGCACGCACCGCAAATGTCAATTGATAAATTGTAATGAGTTTTCACCTGTGTGTAATGGTAGTGGGGTGAGCGGGGAGCAGAAACTTTCTGTTGATCGTCTTCGTCGACATCATAATCATTATGTTGGATTGTTTACAGAATATTTGGGATTTATTATTGGCTGATGAAAGGAAACGTTACAGGTATCGTTTATCAACTTCAACAACTGTAATGTAAGTAAACAAACATTTCTATTTTGCGTAGTCGACAAATAAAACCTGCAGTTGATTCGGTGTGAGACGCGTCTTCATGGTTAAAACTCCCTTGTCTTAGCCTGCCGCGGTCATAGATATGGTTTGATTGTCTATATGCCGCAAATGATCGTGAAATCAATAAGTAGACTTTTGAGCTATTTCCATCCATCCATTTTCTATTCTGCTTAGTTCCATTCAGAGCCACAGAGAAGCTGGAGCCTATCCCAGCTTTTAGCCGGTGAGAGGCAGGTGCACCCTGGACAGATTGCCAGCACATCACTGATTTTTAGCTAAGTATTTCAGGACAAGCAGACTAAACTGAGGACTGTGCATTAGAGTTTGGGAACTGGCTTTATTCACTTAACTTAAGCCTAAACAATAATGAATCCTTTTGAGCTGATGATGATTCTGCTTTTATTCACTTATTGACATCTGTACTACTGGAATCAGAAGACTATTCTTTAAGCATCTACGTGGTCGCACCCGACCTAGCATCTTCTGGCATGATGCTGCCCAAAATAAATCAGTATGTCATTGTCAGATTAACAAAGCAATTTGGCTAGTACTGCTCTAGAGAGATCAAATCATCATTAACCAAACCAATGTCCACTCATGCGAAGCTGATGCCCTCTGATGGAAACGAGTTTGTAAGTTTAGTAACAACAATTAGTTTAAAACAAGTGGAATAAAGATTAAACATGAAGTAGTGTTTCCTGTCTAGTAGAGCCTTTCCTGTCAAGGAAAGTATAACTGTTATTAAGAAAACAAACCAGCAATAAGATCTAAGCCTTATATTTTTTTTCTTCTTCCCATTATCTTTTTATTCTTGAAAGGTCTTTTAAAGTTCAGTGTTTTCTCTCTGGTGGAAACAGCACTTCAGTCACGGAGGAATAATGACCATAATGTGCATAACTGTGGAAATGGACTGTTGTTTACAATCAAGTGCTTTACTTTGATTGTTTATGTAGACTCGTTCACATAAATGGCATCTAAACTACTGTAAACAGAGAAAATGTCACATTCTCTCATGCAGACATTATTGCAGAAATGAAAATGAAGTGCACACAGCTCTTTGGAGACATGTAAAAAGAAGACGTACTGATTAAGATCATCACAAAGAGCAACCTGTGCTGGAAGCAGCAGGAACATAGAACAGCTTATTTAGTTAAGCTCAGTAAGAAATAATAATAGTCTCCTACAATATCAGCACAGTTAGGCAAATAATTTCATGTACATATTGATGGAAGAAATGGAAATTATCTACATAGAAACTCTGTAAATAATAAAGTCAACAACAAACCATTAGGCTATCCAAGATGGGTAGCGTATAGTACATTTAGTTGATAACAATGCTACAAGTCTCCTGTTTTATTACCATATTTGAATTATTTATTTATAGCAAATACAACCAATAAGTATGGAAAGATAAACATTACAGTTGGTCCAGAACTGGTATTTAGTTTATTACCAGTGTTAAAACAAACATGAGGCTAGTTACATGTAAAGTTCTGATGTTGCTTAATCAGTTGCTTTCCTTAAATATAGTTTTTATTTTGTTTATTGAGTCATAACAAATCATAAATTACAATACAAAAATGAAATCTTAACGCCAAACAATAAAAGAATTTGGGCTTATTCAGATCTAGAAAGGCCAATGTAGCAAATATTAGCTTAGCTTAGCTTAGCACAAAGACTGGAATTAAGAGCAGTAAACTAGCCCAGTTCTGATTGAAAATAAGTATTTTTTAACACAAAACTGCTTCATTTTTTTTAAAAGATACAGTGTAGTTATTTTTTTGATAATTTATAATGCAATCCCCCTAAAAAAAATATGTTTTTAAAAAGTGGGCCTGCAGTCTTGTTGCTAAGCTAACAGTCCTCCGGAGGAAGCTTTATATTTAAGGCCAATTCATGCTTTTTGCATCCACAAGAGTACATGTATGTCTTATCATATCTACATGTATTCTTCTTTTGTTTTGTGATGTTATGTCCATACTTCTTGCAGCGTACAGACAGAAAGAGAGGATGAGGATCTGGATGATAAACTAGGCCGTTATCTCTAAACCTTTTTTCAGTTATCCATTAAAAGGGTACCAGGACACAAGGATGGCATTGAAGTGACAGCAAACTGTACTGAATTATCCAGAAATGAATGACCAGTTCATGTCACGTTCCATTTTCCTGAGCTAAAGTTGAAATAAAAATAGAAGGATTTGCTCTGTGTGTCCAAGTTAAGTAGATTTAATTAGATATAAACTGACACACAGGCTAATGAACATTTTATTATGGGAGCCACGTCTCTTTTTAACCACTTTCTATGCACCGGGACAGCTATGTGGGCTTTCATGACTGGAGCTGGTTTGGTTTCTTCAGCTTTTTGAGCCAGAAATCCAACTTTAGTCCAAACAATGTTAAAGTCATTTATCTCAATTATGCACTTGGAAATTTAGACTTCCTTGTTTAAATAGAAGTATTTACTGTAGGAGAAAAGGGGTTTGAGGCTTTTTGTATTTGTTAAAATCCTTGGAAATGGTAATGTTTGCAGCTTTTGTTGGTTGAGCTGCTTACACTGCTTTCTAAAAGTTCTGCAGACAAACCATTAGTTAGTCATTAATGTATACGGGCAGACCTTCTTCTCACTAAACACAAAGTGAATAAAATCCTCCTGAAAAAGACTTTTAAGAAAACATAAGGCAGCAATCTGTGGTTCATTCTATACAACCCTACTACACAGTGATTTTGAAGAAAACTGTATTAAAAGTGGGGAAAATGTGGCTGAAAACTGATAAATGTTTCATGCACTGTGTTTCAGTTTCCACAGATTTTCAATTTGATGACAGAAAGGCTTTTGAGCTGTACTCAAAAATATGCAAAAACAACAAAATCTCAGATTTCAAAACCACATTTAAACCATTTTCACATGTATTTCTGCTTTTATGTTTACCCTTTACGTAGGCCATGTGCCCAAACCCAGGTTATCACGGTGGTAACACCGGGAACCATAAATAAAACATTTTACACACATAAAAAAAAACAGAACAAAGCAAACTCAGTGAACAGAGTTCAGAGATGTAGTTTGTCTATATCTGTGGTGGATGTAGTGATTCGCCAATTGGACATGTTTCTTTATTTTACTGGGCTGCTTTTCTAACTGTCCTACACGTGCATTGTGGGTAACGTGGTTCTTCTGTGGAGTCCATTGATCAAGTATCCCTCTGCCTGGTCTGAACCCTCTGTATTTACTATGTTTGTTTTTGCTTCGAAGACGTAAACCATCCCAAGTTTGCTTATTTGCACTCGCACACGAGGCTCTGCAGTTCAGGCAGACATGGTTAAGGTGCTTTCTGGCTCCAATTAATCCACCTGAAATGTCCGGTAAAAGTCAGGCCACAAGGACTTCTTATTGTTCGCGTTCACCATGTTCACTCAAGCTGTACACATCACTTCCTGTTGCAAGAATGAATCGTCTGGGTGATGCTGTTCAGTTATACTGTTGTAATTAAGAGAAATAACTGTAGTCGATGTCATTCAGCTCATATGAGGCCTTAAGTGGTGACAAAGTCACAGGTCCGGGGAGGAAAAAGAACTTCCCTCATCATATTTAGGACCACCAGGACTCCTCCATTGACGTTGGGAGCAAGATGTCAGCAGAAAAAAGATGCAACCATATGAAGGAGGGTTTCATTAAAGTGTGCCAAATATGAGCATTTTAATGAAAGTGCAGAAAAAAAGATGATCATGTAATTGCATATTGAAAGGCATTCAATGTGGAGGGGGAATGATGGGGAAAAGTAAGACAAACCAGAACGGATCCTCTTCCTAAGGCCTTTAAAGGACTTTAAAGCAGTGATTTTTCAGGTAAGAAGCCAAAACCAAATGAAGTTCAGTTCAATCGCTGAAGCCCTGAAGTGAGCATCTTCCCTTTCTGAGAGATAAAACGTACAAAGTGGGACCAACCTCAAAAACGTTCACGGTGTTTCTTTCTACACCATGTACCAGCACTTCCATTAAAACTCCTCAAACCTCCTGTTTTGCAACCAGTATAAAGGAATAAGGACAGAGGGGTTACTGACAGTTCCGATCTGCTGGCTGATACCTCAGTCCATCAGCCCCCTCTGACACACACTAAGTCTCCGTAAAACCTTCAGTCCCATCGTTCAAAACTCCTTGCAGTTTAACAGAGACAGCGGCGGTCGCTCTTGGTCACCTCCTCTGACGAATGAACCACGTTGGGCACAAATCCGCTCTTCACGCCCTCCCAGCCCTCCTGGATTGTGATGTCGCCGGACCGAACCAAGGCGAAGATGTCTCTGGTCAGCTCGGTGAAGGCATGCTCTACGTTAATGGCGTCGCGGGCAGATGTTTCGATGTAGCGCATCCCGTACGCTCCCGCCAGTTTCTCTGCTTCCTGCCGGGTTACCTACGAGATCGGATACATATCGGTTCATTTACAATGGATTGTAAACCTCTGAGCCAAGTACTTGCTCAACAAAAGGTTATTTCTTTAAACACCAGGCTTTGATAATGTCCAAAAGAGACATTCCCCTTCCAGCGTATGACTTTCACTCATACAGCTTAGTGAGAAATGTATGTGGCTTTGTGTTTTTGTCCACTTCTGAGCCGTACACACCTGACGCTGAGCCTCCAGGTCACACTTGTGGCCCACCAACAGGAAGACGATGCTGTGCGGCTGGACGTGGCTGCGAGCCTCCTCCAGCCAGTCGTGGACATTTTGGAAGGAGCGACGGTTGGTGATGTCAAACAACAGCAACCCACCCACAGAGTTACGGTAGTAAGCCCTGGTAATGGACCTGCACATGATGTGAAACACAAGGTCATATTAAGGCACCTTGATGCCACAGGGATGTATGAAAGTATCATTTGCTGCTGCAGTGGTCTCCATTCTGCTGCAGTGGTCTCCATTGGGGCGAAAGCTTGTACGCAACAATGTAGACTTTGCTGCAACATTACTTCAGACTGTTGAGGCAGAAACTTCTCTGTCAAGAATGAGGAGTCTGGTTGTAAAAGTAGAAATGATTACACGTTTATTGAAACAAAGTAATAGTACAAAGTAAAGAAATTGCAATTCCTGAGAGTCTGTTTGGAGATCCTTTCGGGCAGAACTCCGGGAAGACTCTGCCCCTCAAGGTCCGAGCTGAGACAGATATAGACTTTCTGTTCACGTCATTGCATAATCATATATCTTGTCAGGATGAACAAGGAGATTGCTTTGGAGCCTAGTGAAGTCTAGTGCCAGATTCACGTTGCAAAGGTTGGCCTGTCCAGGTCAGCTGAGAAGGACAGGCTGACAGATTTAGAGAAAACAGACTCATTATCAGTTGTTTAGCAAAGTGCAATCAGAAGAATGTGTAGCTCTGTCAAGGATTTAACACAGAGAGCTGCTGATTCAAATACAAATCTCAGTGACATTATGCTGAATATGTCAGAGGATGAAACTCACATATGAACTAATTAAATATGAGAAGCATGTATATGAAATCGCTAGGACACAGACATTAGCTGTTAATTCGGGTTCAAGAAGACGTTTCACTGGTCAGAGGCTGTGCAACAAACATTTTTATTTGCTCTTGCAAGACTTGATCTACTGATAATGCTCTCCAAATTCAAGATTATCAGTGAAATAACACTTCAAATCCCAATAGAGTTGAAAAGAAAGAGAAGAGGATGCAGAGCCGGAGTGAGGCAGAGAGAAAAACTATGGAGATTTATTAAAGTATGTTTCATTCATTTCATCAACAAGAGAGCTGTTAATACACTGACTGGAAAGTAACTTTACTGGCATCTGCTCCAAAGATTGTAACCTTGTGTATCACCTCTGTGGCATGTTTGAAATAGTTTGGCCTGCACTCCTCAGTCAGAAATCTTGTGAGGAGTGGTGAGAGACTCACACAGGGATGGGCAAGTCCTGCAGGTTTTAGATGCTTCTTTGCTCAAACCCACCTGATTTAAATTAAATGGATCCAAAAGAAGCATAAATACTGATAAGCTAAATTACAAACAAAGAAGTAGGATACACACATAAACTCTACTAAATAAAACAGGAAACAAGAGGAGAAACAAACATGATCAGAAACTCACAATAAATCCAAACTAAAACAAGAACTCAGAAACCATGACAAACTGGAGTCTTTCCATTACTTTAAACTTGTCCTTTAATCAATGTGTCTTATATCTGCCTATGTGTCAAACGGAAAAAAGAGAAGCTGGGTAATAAACAGGAAAAGGTCCAAGAACAGAACCTTGAGGTACACCAGAAGAGAGAGACTGGTTGTTAATGATTTGAGATGGATTAACTAGTTTAATCTAATGAGGATGGTGTGGAAGATTATGTCAAACACTAACAAGGAGCTTTATATTCATTTGGTCAGGACATCCCAACATAGCTTAGCCTAAAATGCAAAGATAAAAACATTTAATAGCGCAGTCTACATATTTTTACTCCTTTGTGTTTTAGAAGGAGTGCTGAAAGAAAACATGTCAAGCTGGCCTCTTTTAAAAGTGAGAAATTCATCAGAGCAGCGAAGGAAGGAAAATAAATGATGAGTTCAGTCACCTGATCACTGTAAATACAAGTTTAACATCAATATGAGCCATTAGGAGGCTGCATCAGCTGCTGGACTTACTGGATTACATAACTGCTGCAGGCTGACGAGGTAATATGAAGCTAGTGCATCTTTTCTCAGGCAGCATAACTGCAGAGATGGACATTAACAAGCTTAAGGTAATGATGGATTTAGAAATGTCAAGATGCGGAGGAAAGGATTAGTCAGCAGAAACGATACGAGAGGAGAGCATCAGCCTCCTGCATGACACGCCGGCTTTGACGTATACCGTTTCTTAATATATACAGGTATATTTATGGAAGGACCAAATGGATGAAACAGCACTGATGCTTTGATGATGCTCTTCTCTCTTTTTTCCAGGGCTGGAATTTGTGTTGGTACCACTCAGACTCATGACACAGCGTAAAATACAGCAAAATGCTGTTTTACAGGTGGCTTAAGCATTAAAAATACCAGTTTTATTCTGTAACTGTAACCACAAGCAAAGCTGTCATACATGCACCTTAAGATCAATTTTGAAGAATATATAAAAATTAATTAAATGCATAAAAAGCAACTATGATTAAGAAATAGAAGCATCACTGTATGCTTAGAGAAGTAAAATATTTTAGATAAAAAACGTGTTTTTTTTATATTTCAGGCATGAAAAGGGTTAAAGTATATATATACTTAGTAATACATAAGTAATACAACTTCCTGGCTTCTGAAAGCAGTGCTGTCTGCAAAAGGCTTTTCTTTCCCCATCTCCTTCCAGCATATGATCAGAGGTCAGCACCCTTTTGACTCTCAGTTCTGTAAAACCAGTTATTATAAGCTATGATGAAACACTTCACTCGTTCACATAGTTTAGGCTACATATAAGGTATAAGACAGAAAATAAAAAGAGAGGAAAGGTAGCAGTCAGAGAGAGCTCACCTGAAGCGCTCCTGACCCGCGGTGTCCCAGATCTGCAGCTTGATCCTCTTGCCGGGCTCGATCTCCACCAGCCGGGAGAAGAAGTCCACCCCGACGGTGGGGTCGGACACCTGGGCGAAGCGGCCCTCCGTGAACCGCCGGATCAGACACGACTTGCCCACCGTGGAGTCCCCGATGACGATCAGCCGGAACTGATAGAGCCATATCGCCTCCATGCTGGCTTCCCTCGCGTGCGGGAGTCCGTCCGGTGCGGGCTGGGCGCTGGAGGCGCGCGTGCGTTGTAGAGCGAGGCAGAGGAATGGACACCATTAGAACAACTGAATCATTCACTTTTCTTTCTTTTTTCTCATTACAACGTTATAAACGAGGATGAAGCAGCGGCTGCGGGACTGTTACTGCTTGTTTGTGGACTTTAATGGACACCAGAAAGCAGGAGATTAAATTGTAACACATGATAAACCAAGCAGCATCTGGCCTTATAGTGCATCCAGCTGCAAAAGCCCAGTCTGCAGTTTCTCTCCTCCTGCTTGCAGACTGGTTTCCTCACCATTTTAACAGAAATAAATTTCAAAATAAAATATAATGGTAGTAAATGCCCTTTCCTCATTTGGTAATGACCCACCAGATTGGTCTTATATGCTAACTGGTGTAAATATCTCAACAGAAATATAGTTTTAGTCACTGTGCTGCTTTCTTTTCTTTCTTTTTTTACACAGTAAAATATCCCCTCTGCCTGGGTTCATCTGTGATTCAATTAAAACCACGAGGTATTAGAAAATCCTCTTACAATTTTTACTTGGTGACTTTAACTGATTTTTTACTAAAAGGCTGCTTTCAGGATTACAGCCTGTGGTCTAATGCTCTTTTTAAAAATGAGGATTTGGCATCTGATTGATCTGTAAGACCTATAACAAGGCCAGACTTTAAGGTTTTGTGCATTCTTGTATGATTTTAATACCATTTATAAAGTTTGTCCGAGCAGATTGTCATTTATATAGAATCCCATAAAAATAAAATCTCTCTCTCTATATATATATATATATATATATATATATATGCCATACCTTCTTCATTAATGACTTTTTTGCTTGACAGGATAGCAAAATTCCCATTCCAAGCCATTTTTATTGGTCTAAAACACTTTGAAATCATTATTAATTTAAAACATGTCAATTTTCTGGCATAATAAAAGTAGTGAAAGCATAATCTGTTATAACATGAGATGAGACTGCTGATAGATGGCCGTGGCTACTCCCTGAACTCAACTAAGTGGCCTATATACAGACTATAAGGCCATCAGGCGGGCACAGAGCCAGACACTCGCAGCCTCCCATCATCCCCTGCGCGCGCGCGCCTCCGGTACAGTCGGGTTGCGCAGCTCGGTCGGTATGCAAACATTACGAATGAATCCCATATGAATAGGAGTCTGGTGCGGATTATTAGTTTGAAGGAGCACAAAGCATCACATGTCTGACAGCTGCTATAGCAATGAGCAGTGCTTTATATCGCTGTGTGAGGGGGACATTCCGGTTGTTTTACTATATATCAAATGTTTTTCTTTCAATAATATGTATATTTCCTCATATTCAGTTATTACAGACCCGCACGTGCTTATAAATAGGCTGCGCACTGTAAATAAATGTTTACAAAAGCAACAGTGTGATTAGAAAGCAAACCTACTTGTAGCAGGAGTGTTGTCCGCTCTAGGCCGGAGTTTGTTGCTCTTATACGGCTCAGAAGCAGGCTGCTGAAGGCTCCATGGCACCGACAAGTCTGTCCGGATGGATGCTGAGGGCACAGCTTCCAGAGGATAAAACCAGCGACAAAGCCTCCGTAAAGCTGGTGTTTGTTCGGTGACACAGGCTGGTGGAGCGACTTACAGGCCCTGCTACCAAACGCTGTTTCCCCTTTTACCGTCAGGCCCGATGGAGAGAGAAGAAAACATCCAGAGCAGGTGCAACAAAAACCCGGATATTGCTCCTTTCACGCGGAGAGGAAACAAAAAGAAAAGAGAAAAGCTTCAGTTCTCTTTCTCGCGGACGGGTGTTTGTGACGGTGGTGCGCGCGCTGTCAGAGGGGGGGAACCCCGCGGTATCACTTCTGTGTTTGCTGACTCTTTAGAGATTTTCTCCGCGGATGAAATGGCAGCAGTAGCATCATATCGCCTGACTCATCCCGCATCAGTACCACTACCGTAAAGGAGCGTGCAGAGCCGCAACGCGGCCGCCGGACCTTCACGTGAGGGGGACGAACACGACTAATGCGATTATTTTACAACAAAATCATCAGCTGTAAAATATATAATATCTGTAAATACTTTCTGGATGAGACAAAAGGGTCAGAGAGAACAAAGGTTGATATATGTGGGACACGAGGGTAAAATTTAGGTTCATTAGCTTTTTGCAGCCTATCGGACTTTTTAAGAAAAAAAATAAATAAAAGCTCACATATAGTTTATTTTTCAGCTACGTTTAATCATGAATTACTTGTTTATTGAGTTTGTTTTGTGTGTGTTTTGCGCTCCGGCGACGTAAAGACACAAACTGCACGCTCACTGCCGTCGCTGGGGCTGTACTGCGCCTGCGCAGAAGAGAATAACTGCGCTACAATGACTGGGGATTGTAGTTTTTAACCTAGAAGCAACGAAACAACACGTTTGCGTGTATGAGGGGCGTATACATCTGTCATCATCTGGTATTTTTAAAAGACACATTTCAAATTATTTATATACGGATAGATATAATATAGGAGTATATATATATATATATATATATATATATATATATACATACAAGATCATTACTGATAACACAAGTGGTTTAAAAACGTGGTAAAAAAAGAAAGAGGGGGAAAGTGAAATGTGAAGCAATCACAAACAGGGGTAATACTAAAATACTAAATAAAACAGAACAGTTATTAAACAGGTTTTTAAAAATACTTTTATTAAACAAACTACATCAATGATATTGAAATAACCTCCAATGAGATATACATGACTAACCAGTTAAGTGATTAAAAAGAACCTTTAAATATTATGATTTTTTTAACATTAAGAATATAAAACTTTGGATTTCTGAGACCAAACGACTTCGTTTCTGGACACAAAATCACCGCCCTGCATGTGGGCGGTGGTGGTGGTGGGGGGTGCTGCTGGCCTTTCTGTCCCCTTGCCCACTGGGGAGAGGAGGG
>JBAMHV010000005.1:17804517-17821145 GCA_037177535.1 Pseudomugil gertrudae | reverse complement strand
ATTGCTCAGCACAATATAGCAGCCAGACCCTCGTTCTGCCTGCTGAGATGCTGGACAGACACGTTAAAAAAAAAAAATAAAAAAAAAAATCACCTCCCAAAGACACAAAATAACATCACGCCTGCCTGGTAAAACAGATGTGTCAGTTTAGGTTGTTTCAGAGGAACAAATTACTCAGGGACTCCGAGAGAATTCACAACTCCATCAGGCCCATTTTTATTCTGACTCTTGTGTAACTCAAAGCTCAACCTTTTCCAGTGAGGAACTAATCCAAATGCCTCTCAGGTAAATGTTCTATATGTTCAGATATTTTTAATCTGCTGCAGATAGAACAATAGGTCTGTCATTTCCCCTTTTGTCTGCCCCTTGTTTCAAAAACACACGTGTCAGAGTTTCTGCTCACAGTGTTTAGGAATCACCATTGTGTACAACACATTGAGTTAGGTGCATTTTCATCAGTGCTTAGTGCTTTCACTCAGTCATTTAAAATGAACAAATGGGTGAAACAGTGTCCACAAACTGAAGACGACTGCTCGGTAAGATTGCAGAAATGTTGAGATGTCTGGCTGCTTTTAGCTCACATTTGAGCTGAATCAAATAGAGTCACATATAAAGCTCTTATAGGCAGACCACTGTTAGCCTTTGCTGTATTTTTTACAGTAAAATACCACAAAATGCCCAATAAACATACCTTAAAATATTGTTGCAGTTATTTACTGTAATGCACTTTGCATACCGTAAACCATATTTGCAGTAAATCTGTTGTACTGTAAAATATATTTACAGTAAAATAGTTTTACTGTAAAACACCATTACAGCAAACTTACTGCAGGCTAGTGATTACGGTAACTTACTGGTAATGGCGTTGCAAGTAAGTTACTGCAAAAATACAATGAAATGTCTAACAGGTTGTTTGTGAAACATTCAGGAAGCACACATCCTCCCTACATTTTAGCATCCATCCATTTTCTACCGCTTATTCCCTAACGGGGTCACGGGCCAATCCCAGCTGACATCGGGCGAGAGGTGGGGTACACCCTGTACAGGTAGCCAGTCCATCACAGGGCCAACACACACAGACAACCATGCACACACACACTCACTCCTATGGGCAATTTAGAGTCTCCTCTATCCCCAAGGTGCATGGACTTGGACTTTGGGAGGAACCTGTAGAGAACCTGCACGCTAACACGGGGAGAACATGCAAACTCCATACAGAAAGGTCACTGGTTTGACCCCTGCCCTGGCTCGAACCTTCTTGCTGTGAGGCCACAGAGCTAACCAACTGCGCCCCCGTGCAGCCATATATTTTAGCATTAGACTTAAAATATTGCTTTTTGATAAAGCATCAGGTTTTAGATGCACCACTTGTCTCCATGTCTCCACTCTGTCAGTGCTTGTTTCAGAGGAAGTGCTTTTGAAAGGGTGACACCTCACAAACTGTCATCCACACATGCTCAGTGGTGTTAATGTTTTTCCTGCCTGTATAGAACTGTATGTGGCTTTAACACATTTAAACAAAGAAGAAGCAACCTAACACACACACACACACACACACACACTCAGTGAGAGGATGGGGGCGTGCTCGTCCGGAACAAAGCGCTGACAGTCACCGGGAGGTTTGTGCCGCAGCAGCGCAGAGCAACAGGCGGAAAAGCGCACACAAGCTGCATAAAACAGAAAACAAAGCTCCGATTTCTCTGTTTTGCTACTGGTTTTTGGTTTTTTTACAGCGTTTGCTTTGAACATCATCTCTTTTTTCTTGTAAGGAGCTGATTAGGACTGGAAAAACACTCCCGCTGTGCGTAAACACCGCCAAAGCTGTGAGAACCGAGACTGATCCACAACCTGTAACTTCTTGCTGCTTCGCAAACTTTATTTTACATCTAGAGGTGTCTACAGAAACTTTTTTTTTTTATAAAAGATCTTAACGCCCTTTTTTATCCGGACGCATGCGCACAGTCCACCAAGCATCCTGCAAATGAAGGAAGAAGCTTTGTAAATGTAATATTCCGGATCATAAAGCGGTTTTGTGTGTTGTGTAACTGCGTGGCTTTACTGCTGGTCTCCGACTTTTGCAACCCTTTCTCATGCGGAACGCATAATTGGAGACATCACTGCGCCATCTCTTTCACGCGCGCTCTCTGCCGGTCGGAGCCATGCAGCACGAGCGCCTGCTCAAAGTTTTGGTCATCGGTGATCTGGGTGTCGGTAAGACGTCCATCATAAAGCGCTACGTCCACCAGGTCTTCTCCCAGCATTACCGGGCCACCATCGGTGTGGACTTCGCCCTCAAAGTGCTGAACTGGGACCATAAAACGGTGGTGCGCCTGCAGATGTGGGACATCGCCGGTAAGTTCGGCTCATTACATCCTGCAAAGTGATGAGAAGCCTATAAGAAGCTGGTAATTACTACTTAACTTGCTTAACAGGCGGTAAAAGTCAGTGACTATAAAATAATCACGCCTTAATTAAGACATATTGGCAGATCTGTTCACTTTGAGAAGCAAAACTGAATAAAAAAATATGTAAATCAACTTCATAAGATAATAAAACAAGGATGCAGTGGAGCCTAATCCCACTTAGACTCATAAAAAGCCCAGTTGCAAACAATTTTTGGGGTCATTAACAAATTTATTTAAATTTCTGCTGCTTTTCAAGACAGATATTGGTCTTAAACTGGATTAATTCTCAAAGTAATTAACACATATTGTATTAATGCATATTGTGCCATTAGTGTTGTCAAAGCTGCTGTGATTTACACGACTGCACCATCTCAGTTATCTCGCCTCTTATGGAAACAGACAGATGATCACGTTTCATCCTGCTAAAGTCCACTATCATCTCCTTGGACTTGGATGTGTTTAAGATGAGACCATTGCTCTTACTCCAGGCTGTGAATGCACTGATGACCTCCCTGTATTCCACTTCGTCCCCTCACACATGCAACAACAGCTGTATCGTCTTCTAAATGAGACAAGTTGCAGATTTATATGAATAATCTGCAGGGTATAAGGTAAAGAGGAACGGCGATACTGTCCCCTGAGGGGTCCCAGTGTTGCCTACCAGTGTCTTTGACAAGCACTCCCCCAGTCTGACATATCGTGGACACTCAGATAGCTATAGATCCAAGAAACAAGAACCGGATCCACTCCCGTCCTCTCCATTTAAAAACATCCCCTGCACGTGACGCCTCCTCGGCTGGGGTGGAGGTCTGAACACTCTTCTGACCGAGGCTCAAACCACCGGCCTTCTGCTGTGAGGCCACAGCGCTAACCAGTACGCCACGTGCACGTGGCTGGATCATTCTTGGTGAACGTTCAGAATGGCTTGAACTTGTCTTCATATCCCCTTGCTGTCGCGTCAATGTGCCGTGAAGAGAAATCCCGCCGTCATGCGGTCCTCTGGTCTGGTCTGCTCTACTGCAGAGCAATGACAGCACCAGGAATGTGCATAATGAATGTCAGAGTGCCATCAAGATGAGTCAGAAGCACAGAGTTTGAGGATCGAAGAGCTATTTTTTGTCACTACATGCCACATGTATCCAGACAAACTATTTATATGTGTAAGTGCTTCTGCACAAATAGCCTGGAAAAGCCAGCGATCAATCTACCAACTTTCTTACTGGGAGATAACTGGTCCTCTTGAGCTACGGTCCCACAAATAGAATTAATGAGGTGTATTCTTGAGAGGCTGGAGCAGAAATGAGTAGCCTGGATGTGAAAATAGGCTCTGGACACAAACTTAGTGAATAAAAAAGGTTTATTTCCAAAAGTTAGGCATCAAAAACAGATCTGCAGAATCTACGAGGACTCCTAAACCAATGTGGAAGACCCCACAGGAGCTCTGTGTGTCCAGTCTTATATAGTGAGAAGACATTGACAGTACAGGATGAAGATGACTAAGGTGCAGCCATCTTTGGGTAGGAAAGTAGACACATTTTGGAGGGTGAGGAGGAAAAAAAATAGATGTAACTACTCTGTGCCAAGGCAGTGTAGTTTAGGGATGTTATAAAAAAACACCCTGTTACAAAAAAGCACAAAATATCTTCATAGTCACAATTATAGACCAATGGGGGTGAGGATGCTGCCAGCTGGGATGCTTGCCTGGGAGTGGCAGGAGAGGGGAAGGAATATGACCAAGATGGTGAGTCAGAAGGGGTGTGTGTAATTTGTTCATGTGTGTGTGAGGTGTGTGAGGCTGTGAACCCAAGTCCAAGTTCATCTCCCCAGCCGCCTCCGATAACTATAAGCTATATATTCAGCTTGGTTTTTAGTTTAATGTCAAAATATGGGAAAACATGCAGTTATGCAGGTCCTGTGATGGACTGGTGACCTGTCCAGGGTGTACCCCGCCTCTCGCTTGATGTGAGCTGGGATTGGCTCTAGCCCCCCCGCGTGACCCCGTTCAGGGAAAAGCGGTAGAAAATGGATGGATGGATGCAGCTATGCAGGTGCACTGAGCCAAAGCATCGCTTACCAATATTCATTTATTCAACTGATTTAAGAATAATTAATTTAATATCAATAGAAAATCATGCAACCACATCTTTCGGTGGCTCGGTTGGAGATGGTGGAAGTCAGTAAGCATGATGTTGGGTAACTGTTCATGCAAATGTTTCCGTCAGAAAGCAGAAGTGTTGAGTTGCATCTAAATGTTGCAGGTTTTAGTACTTGAGTAAGCACTTTGTTTTATCACCCCTGCATGCAGGCAGAACAGCATGAACGTATAATCACCACACACGTGATACTGTTTGTACATGTTTCTCTCATCCTTATCTACAAACTGTATTTTAGTTACCATGTTGGGATCAACGCTACACAACTCTCAGGAAGACGTTTAGTCTCCGAGCTGCATCCTGACGCATCCGACAATGATGTCATACGATAGGAGACGAGACTGACGTGAAAATGGCATCAAAGAAAAGCTCTTTGTATTCGTCTTATGAAACCACCACGTCTCTCTAAATTGCAGACAATTAGATTTTTGGAAATTCTTTTTCCTCCTGACTCATACACACTGAAACACATGTCGGTGTTCTGTCAGGTGATAGCAGATAAGAGCCATCGTTTGCATGAACAAGTTATAAGCTAGAGCTGTTTAACCGGTAGTCATGAGCAAAGAAAGCTGGTCATTTCCCCACATGATCATTTGTATTATGTGTTATGCTTCCTGGATAAAAGATGAAAATCTCCTCTCCTCCAGGCTGCTTACCCTCTGTATGTGCTGGTGTGGTCACATACATTTGTTATCCATCCAATTAAAAAGTATCAGGTTTATTAGGTTAAAACCAGGCTGACAGTTAGGGACTGTGTGGTTGATTAGGATGGAGCTAAACAGAGCTCAAGTTAAAATCCTGAAGCAAGGAGAGGCACAGCCAAAGTGGTCAGGGAAGTCAAACCAACTAAAAATGTAAAGGAGAATATAGTCTGGAGACACAAAGAAAGACATTATATAAGTTAAACAATGGGTGTGTACAGGCGGGAAAAGAACAAAAAACAAAAGTAATTTAATAAAAGTACATCAATACACAAGATTAAATGTGTACATTTTCAGGAAATAAACACAAGAGTGAAAGAAATTGTCTTACTTTTGGAAAACTGTTGAATCTTTCTGTCTTTACATCAGATAAAAAACAGTTTCAGGTCTAATGACTCTGCTGTAGCTCAACGTTTTTTATCCCCGAGACATCACACAAGTCCACACATTTCCATCAAGTGTTTGGTACATGTCATTTTGCAGAAGTGGATCCATCTTTCATGAGATCATGTGACCTGGAATGCTCTGCTGCATGGCTCCCTATCCATAAACACAGATGCTACATTTTCCTCCTCTTCTAGCCAAAGTCTGTCATGACTGAATGAAGTAAGAAGGTGAAAACGATGTCTGAGGAGGCAGGAAAGAAATTGTTCCATGAAGGACACAAACCAACCGTGATGACAAAAGAACAGTGTGGATGCAAAGCACACTCAGTTTGCCTCAGTATTATTACACTGCTAAGTTAGCTCTGCTGCACAAACATACCAAAATGTGATGAACCTTTTCCACATCTTTCAGCTGCGTTTATTCAAAACAATGACAGTAAGAGTCTGATGAGCTGCAGAATGTTCCAGTAAACGTCTGTGTCTCTTCTTTTGCTGTTTAGTAGAAGCTAAATGCGGCTAGTTGAAGCTAATTAGCTACATGCTAAAGCTAACAGGACTCCCTAAACTTGTTGCTCATGTTGGGTTGGTTTGCATGCAATAAATACATTTCCTATAGTTCATGTTCACGTAATAAAATTAGCAATGTTCTGATTTTATGGTTTTCATATGCTGTTCAGTAGGAGGCACTACTACTGTTTAATATTGCGACAGTTTTGTGTTACCTGTGTGAAATTGAAGGATTTAAGCCCCAAGTGTAGCTACAAGTCTGCAAGAATCGACTTTTAATTTACAGAACCACACGTGATGGAATTTTACCTGTCTGCAAGACTCAATTTGTGAGCTGTTGTCGGGTGAATAATATTTTAATGAGTTTAAATATCTAAACATTTTGGGATTAAATGAAATTGCGGTCCAAAACAGGCTGCAGGAGCCTCTCTTCATGCCGTGCATGCTAGCACACGGAAAGGCGGTGGCAGTTCCTGGATGTTACTCCAGCTCTGTATGCATTGCAGCCATCAGTGCACTAAAAGCAAACATCCTGCTTGCCGTAGAAAAGCATTTGATTGGCTTGTTTTTAGCAGGTGAAGCTTCATTTGCATCCAGTTTAAGACTCTGTGTGTTTAAACCACAGAAAATAGTCTTGTCTGTCAGTACGAGGAAACAACCTCTGCAGGACCGAGACTAAATATTTGTGTTCAGGAAACATTATTCTTGCTGGATTCCAGGAAGTTTCAGTGTCTTTTTCTGATAGTAAGACAAGTTTGTGGTTAAGTTATTACTCTCAGACATGCTTGTGCATTCTTCACCGAGACACACAAGTCAGTGTCAACAGTTTGTCATGCTGTGTATCAGATGCTCACATGCTAACTCACCTCTATATTAGGATCATGTGGAGGAAGTTAGCATCCAGGATAGAGACTTATTCATGCAGTCACTGCACTTCTGTGTCTTTCTGCACACGTTTTAAAGCTTTAATGGGATTTTCTCTCACACTTCTGAGTATTTGAAAGCAGAAGTCTGGCAAACACAAACAGTAACAATTCTTGCTTTATACAAACGTGCACGCAGAACTCATAGCATGCTTTGTTATGTTATTCAGTGGATCTTGAACTATTGAGTTGCATTCTGCGGGTGAGGAGTTGTGGCTCATTCTGTGTAGCTTGCTGATATTTTGCAGTACAGCTCTGTGCTTGTTTTTGACACATGGAAGATGTGTCTTTTGTCTCAGTCTTGGATAAATGTTTTGTCTTGAACCAAACCCAACAAGGCACATAGCAATCTGAGCATAACATAAACATAAACCATCACTTGTTGAACATAAATGACCACTGAAGATAATCCTGGAAATCAGCGGAGTACAAAACTCAGATCTGCATCAGAGGATTACTCTTCATAAATTAAAATACGCTCAGAAGTTTCTGGGGTCCACATCAGCGAAGACCCCAGCTGCACAATAAAGACAACACAGCTGGTGAAGAAAGCTCCCTATTTTCCTAATCAGACTCCTTAACAGCTGACAGGAGTCGGTAGTAGCCATAGACCATTTACAGTGGGTTCGTTATTATGGTATGTATTTATTATACACATTACATATATGACTTATGTTAGGTAGTTTTACCTGAATGCAATAGGCTATACCTCTCCCTCTCTTTATATATATATATATATATATATAGGAAAACCTGTTTCTTTACCATAGATATAATAAAAGGTTTAATCGTAATTTTTTAAAAACATCTGAGATAGTGTTCATTTTTTACATTACAATTATTAATTTTATTATGAGCCCAACCATCATTATGTCATGGCTTTCAGGTTTTTGACCCACATACAAAAGAAGCAATAATGAAAGAGTTAATTGGTTTTATTTGACTTTGAGGTAAGAGTCAGGGTAGTCCACAGGTTCTGCAATGAGAGGTGAAAATAAGTGGAGGAATGATGGGGGCAAAACTTTGAGGTTGTTCCTTACTTTATGGATGATGAGGATCTGGGTGGAAGAGGGCCAGGTGTTTCGTTGGAGGGTGGGTGGGCTGCACAGTTGAAGGTGTTCCAGGTCCAGAAAGCTGCCAAACAGTGATCTTCCCACGTGGGTTGTAATAGGGGAGAAATCCAGAGCCGAGGACGACAGCTTCAGAGGTTTGAATCCAAAGTTGTAACAAACACACAGAGTTAACCACTGCACAGGAGTCTCAGAGAATTAACACAAGAGGGCTTGGGTTTTACCACAGAGCTCAACGCTCAAGCGAAGAAGGAATGGCAGTCAGCTCCAGATATAGTGCCAGGACTTGATCACAGATCCTCCACAGGTGTGCAGGGAAGCACACCTGTGGGAAATCTCCAGAAATCTGGCACCCTCTGGTGGAACCTGCAAAACACCCTGAAACCACCCAGATCATGACACATTATAAGAGTGTATTTTAAATAGAAAACAGTTTTTAGCCTGAAAATGAAACTTCATTGAGTTTGAACATGGTTAAATTTAGTCACTTTGAGGGTCGGGCAATAAAAAATAAAAGCTGATTATTTTTTGAAAGATGGCGCCTTTGAAAAGTTTGTACTAATGAAGTTAAGTTTGGGTTAAGATCTAATTTCAGGTTTGTAACAAAGTTAAAGAAAGATGAACGCTGGTGTCGCAGAGCAGCTTTAAAGTAACAACATGTGACTTGGTGTAAAAACTGCTGGTGATCCTGTTGATCCGATTTGTGACTGACTGGGACTTCCTGCCGGTCAGATGTAATGATGATGATTAGAAAACCACACAAACATAACACAGATATAACAATCTTGGTTTCATTTGTTTGCTTTTTCTCTTGATCAGGACAAGAACGCTATGGAAACATGACCCGTGTGTACTACCGAGAGGCGGTCGGCGCGCTCGTCGTCTTCGACATGACTAGGCTCTCCACATTTCAGGCTGTCCTGAAGTGGAAAGGAGACCTGGACTCGAAGGTAAATATGATGAAAAAGAAGCAACTTGTTTCTTCAAATTCTTCTCATTCCTTAAAGAAAACACTCCAACGTCACACAGATGATACCAGACAAAAGCTTGGACACACTTCCTCAGTACATCCAATAAGTGTGTCCAGTTAGTGTTGTAGTCCAGGGTATATGCAGTATACCTACTTATTTTAAGTCAGCACTGAGTATACCCACCTCTAAACCCCTGGTGTGTGCTGTTCAGATGAATCTGTGAACTTAAAATGTTAAGATTATTGTTAACTTTAATATCTGTAGGACAGATGAGTCAATTACAGACACAGTTGCCAAGTTAAACATTACTAGCCGACAAATATATGTTTACATGTGTACTTTAACCTTGATGAAGTGAGCAATTCAATTTAAAACAAGCATTTAAAAATAGAAACATCCCCTCCAATGTACATCAATCAGCAGCGCAGCTAATGTTGCATATGCTACGCATATGCTACGCTGGTGCCGTTAGCTAGCAACTCTGCTAACATTAGCCACTCATCGGTCTGTGGGCCAGGTGTGGTTTAGTAATTTTACTCTTCTTCCTTGAGATCAAAGAGTAGAAATATGTGACAATGAGCCTACTACTTATGTATTTTGTAGGTAAACTAAATAGTCCTACTGTTTCTGAAAGAGTGTCACAGTGTCAGACATTTCTAGTTGTCTAGTTTCTAGTTGTCCTGAGGAAGCTGATCGTATGAGATAAACATTTTGACAAACCATGTGACAAAATGTGTAAAGCTGCAAGATCGAGATACCATCTGGTAGCTGCTCTGCATCTTCCTCTTAACCCAGAAAGTGTGCGGTAGTTTCTTTCTCTGTTAGTTTTACTTTTCTGAAACCATAAGACTATTAAATCCCTTCTCTAGTAGATATTACTCTCCCAATAACTCGTCTTGGTTCATCTACGTGAAAGTTTCTCTCATGACCTTTACATTGTGCAGGGCTTTGACTCTTTACCTCCTTCCTCTTTTATTGAGTAGCCTTTCTGTAAATCACATGTTGCTGGAGTGTTTTCATCATTCAAAAACCTTTTATACACAACTTTAGATGAACCACATCTTATTTGTCATAATGAAGTGTACATTGTGGTTTTGTGCGTTTTAGTCATGAAACTGCATGGTTTGGGTCCTTTGGACTCTGTTTTTGAACGATATTCACATTTTATAAATGGCAAACTTTGAAGCTGGCGCTATAAAGCTGTTGTAGTTCAACATAAACCAGCCACCTTATAAGCTCCAAACTGTATATACACACTACATGCTTTTTTACTAGATATGATTAAATTCAGTTCAATTCAGCTTTATTTGTATAGCCACACTTCACGACAATGACAAAATAATCAATAACCTAGCTAGGGGAAACCAAAGAAATGCATTGAATCTTGACTTGGATCCAATCCACAGCCTGAGCAAGCAGGAGGTGACAGTGGGAAGGAAAACTCCTTTTTAACAGGAAGCAAAGCCTCCAGCAGAACCCGGCTCAGGGAGGGCATCCATCCACCTTGACTGGCTGGGATGGAGAGGACAGGAAAGACAGGAAACACTGCAGCTTTTATTCAGGAAGACCTGCAGAAAAAGAAGAAATATGAATTTAAACTGTCATTTTCATCATCAACATGAATGTTGAAGTAACCCAGTAGAGTACAAGTGTCCAAACATTTGACTGGTATTGTGTATGACATGAAATATTCAGAACAAGATCACATGCATAAATAAAACCCATTGTCCTTGCATGTTGATCCCCATTAACGTTGCTGATTGTTACTCTTCTATGTTCTGGACCTTTACACTGACATATACCATGATTTTATCTGCTTTACCTTCTTCCCTCTGAGCAGCTGTCTGCTACAGCTGGATATGACCCTATTATAGCAGTTACAGTGAACAAAACAATTAGGTTTAGCACAGAGCTGAGCTGCAGACTCAAGTGACAATTATCAGGACATTCAGTCCCTGCTCAACTTTCACAACACTTTGTTTCTTATATCTGTTGATCTCTGTTTCTTTAGGTTGCCCTGAGCAACGGGAGGCCGGTTCCAGTTGTTCTGTTAGCCAATAAATGTGACCAACGTCGGCATGGTTTGTGCCCCAAATTGCCCAAATTGGAAAACTTTTCCCAGGAATACGGATTTGTGGGCTGGTTTGAAACGTCCGCCAAGGTAAAATCTGAGGTTTCTTCTTCATCCTTGCTGCCAGGTCCACTCATGTCTCTTTGATTTTCTTTCCTAAATGAACATCACTGCATGTCCTCTTGGTGAAATCGTTCTTTCTGCTTGTCTGAATGCATTTCATTCAAAGCTGCCGTATAAAAATCATATTAAACTCGTTATTTGAGCAGAAATGAGTAACCAGCCTCTCATTCAGCTTTGTTTGTGCAGGATTTTGTGTTTTAATTAAACTGCAGCCTGTGTGTGTTTATTTTTAGCATGTTCATTAGACTTTGCAGATAGTATCTTGGACAATTTTAATCTTTACTCGGTGCCCTAGATTGAAAGGGGGCGATGATCCACTCATGATTTTTCCACTCATGATGGTTCAGAATGTACATTTATGCAGTAAAATAAGATAAAAATATGTGTTTACTTTTATCATTACTGACTTTTTAGCTACCATAATAAAATTCTGCCATGTTGTGCATAAACACATTTATTTGATGCTGATAGGAGGAAATGTAAGGTTTTAAAAGATAAAATACATAAATGAAAGAACCAGAAGTTAAGTGCAGCATCTCTTTTTCCGTTTGGTTTATTGGATGTTCTTGAGTCTTTTTTTTATTTTTAATCTACTTATTCACTTTGTATACTTCAAACTTCAAGGTGCAGGTTTGAAGCACATCTATTTATAGTTAATCATGAGAAGAACCTTCATAACAGAAACAGTAACAGTGATGGTTTATCTTGTAGTAGTCACACTTTATTCCCCTACACAGTCCTGTAACTGATGAGGATGAGTTTGTGACACAGTGAAGTGAATTATGTTATATTTAACAGCACAGTCATGTTCAGCTGTGACTGTAGAAGGGATTCTTTAATGCAGTGCCAATTTAAATTTCAAACTCATTTGATCCAGTGTAAAATAGTTACTCATTCAGTGCATCTTTCTGCTTTGACTCTAATATTAGATCATCACAGGTCTTATGCTGAAACAATAAGAGTCCATACTGCCACATGGAGAAAGAGGATGGATGGATGGATGGATGGATGGATGGATGGATGGATGGATGGATGGACAGACGGATGGACGGATGGATGGATTAATAGATGGACAAATGGACTGATGGATGGATGGATAGATGGATGGATGGATGGATGGACGGACGGACGGATGGATGGATGGATGGATTGATAGATGGACAAATGGACAGATGGACTGATGGATGGATGGGTGGATGGATGGATGGATGGATGGATGGATGGATGGATGGATGGATGGATGGAGGGATGGATTGATAGATGGACAAATGGATAGATGGACTGATGGATGGATGGATGGGTGGATGGATGGATGGATGGATGGATGGATGGATGGATGGATAGATGGACAAATGGACAGATGGACTGATGGATGGATGGATGGGTGGATGGATAAATGGATGGATGGATGGATGGATGGATAAATGGATGGATGGATGGATGGATGGATGGATGGGGATATTTTAGACACGAACTTAAACGTGTTTTAAAAAGAAGTCAGTCATGTGATCACAACTAATTCACTGAATTTCTGAATGTCCTATGTCAAGTGTGTTTTAAATTTGATTGTAATCTATGTTATTTTGTAAAAGCTCCACGGACAGGCATTGCAAATTAGCTTTGGCTATAAGTGCTATAGTATGAACATGTTAAATGGACGGACGGACAGATGGATAGATGGATGGATGGATGGATGATTGATGGATGGATGGCTGGATGGATGGATAAATGGATGGATGGATGGACGGACAGATGGATAGATGGATAGGTGGATGAATGGATGGATGGATAAATGGATGGATGGACGGACGGATGGATGAATAGATGGATGTATAAATGGATGGATTAAAAGATGGATGGATAGATAAATGGATAAATGGACGGATGGATGGACAATATCTAAATAATGCTAACATGATTTTCATGCACCATTCGTACAAAATGAGAGAAGTCAACAGTAATTTCCTGTAGTGCTGGCATGTCAATAAATAAAAATAAATAATATTCTAATCATTTAAATCTATTCCTATAAATGTGATAAAATGGTATATGTTAGATTACTCATTAATAATATATTGAACGATCTTTTGGGGAAATCACAGCAATCTGGTGTTTTCGGTATTCCTGCACATAGCAGGTTATTTTCCCCACTGTTCATCAACAAGCTGCTTTCATTGTCCTGAACTCTTTTATTTATTTATTTTTTATTTTATCAACTCAATTAAATAATAAAGCAATGCTTTGTATATCTAAATAATAATTTAACTCATTTTTATTTATTATGACTTTTTCAGTCTCCAGTTATTTTAGTGGTTATGGTAAATGTAGCCTTCTCTTTAATGGAAGGGTATGCATTTGGGTGCAGCTGCACGTGCAGACGCTTATTAACAGACATGTCCTCTCAGCTTTGTGAGGCTGTAGCTGCAGCTTGCTTCACTCTCTATGTGGGTGAAATATGACTGTTGTGTAAAAACGACGCTCTCTGTATTCAGATTCCTCTTGAACAGCGGCGTATCCGGGAAGTTTTATTGGGGTTTTATGAGGGGGCCAAACAGAAGATATAATAAGCTGCATTTAAAGCGCCTCTCTGCTACTCTTAGCAGGATTATTATTAACTAATCGTACATGGATTTGTGCTGTAAATTGTATTATTTAGAACATATTAGACTATACAGGATGTAAATAAAAGAAAAAATCATGATCTCACATAGGAAAGAAAAGCTTTAAGCATTATTTTTGTGTTTGTCGTTGTCAGGACAACACCAACATTGACGCCGCCATCACGTGTTTGGTTAAAAGCATCATGTCCATTGAGGAGGAGAGGGCCTCCAGCGACGCTGCTCGGAGCGAACCAGAGGGCAGCATTCTCGTTCTGCCGCGTTTTGACTACAACGTGAAGGAGAAAGGACTGGGCGGATGTGCGGGATGTCCCTCGTTTAAATCCAGGCACGGAGACGACGACTGATGAGGGTCGGGATGGAGACGAGGACTGTGCTGAGAAACTTGGGTGTTATCGTATGTTCTTACGTCTTTCTTCAGGAAAAAACTGGTATTTTTATCCTCAATAAGAACATTCAACAATATTTTGTCACATTTAAAGGATGCTGAAAAACAGAAAAAACGCTTATATGTATTTATATTTTTGATGTGAAACATTTATTAGAGTTTGAGGTTAAAACTGGATGATAAAACATTTTGTTGTGATGTGAGAAAACGTCGTTTTTGTCTAATTTTATAAAGTCTTGTCCTGTAACTGTTTAAAAATGACAGATTTAGGGTTTAACTCCTCCACGAATGCTAACTGATTTATTCATGATATGTTTGTATTTCATGAAAGATCATTTGAAGCTGTTTTGTCTGTTATAAGTCAAAGTAGAGACAAATATTTTAGTCCTGCTGTAGAAGATTTTTCCTGTATTTAAAGAAGCTTTTATTACCTCTTAACGTGCCGTTTAGCAGTGTTTTATGAGCTGAACTAGCCTCCTTTATTCTGATGGGGTGTCCTGTGCAGAGAAAAACTTCTGCCCTTCTTTATTTTTGCTTTTAAAGAGCTTAAACTCAAAGACTGGTTTGTGTCTGCTACTGTTGTGGTTTGTGGCCTCAGTTCTGGTCATTATCCCCTCTCAGTGGGACGTGCCGGGAACACCTCACCGAGGAGCTGCGTCCGGACCAGATGCCTGCGTAATCTTCGTTGACTCTTCTCGATGAGGAGGAGCAAGCTTCTCACCCCATCTCTAAGACAGAGCTCAGCCACCCTTCTTCACCACATCACTGCAGATCCACTGGTCCCGCTTGTGAATAAGACCTACCTCAGTTTTGACATGGAGAGGACACTCCACCTTTTCCGGCTGAGGAATTTGGTCAGATCATCATGTGGATCAGCTGCAGATAGAGTACTAAAAAGTATCAGATGTGATAAGTAATGTTTTTGCACATTTCTGGCGCTTTCATCTGACTCTCAGCAGGAGTTCGGCTTTCCCAGTTTGAGTTAAATTGCAGCTAATCCGCATTCATTCAGTGTTTAGCTTTTTAGAGAACTGCATATCTGTCTATTTGCACTGCGAAGCCTTCAATATGTGAGTATAGAGAGCAGAAAAATATGTGCACAAGAGTAAAAGTCCTCCAGTAAGGAGTTATTACCAGTGTTCACAGGAAGCCATTTCTGGTAGTGCAACAAAAATACCTCAGATATATGAGACAAGTGTAAGCTTGTGCATGGAAGCTATACAGATACACCTGTTATGGTCCAGAATCAGAGCCTGTTTAGCCCTATTAAGCCCGACGTATCATATTTGATCATTTCTGAGACATTTTGCATCACCGTATAGAAGAAACTTTATTTAAATTACTGATATTCAGCATATGATACTGGTCTCCTGCTACCTGGACGGCACCAGAAAGCAGGTGATTACATCATTTTTTATTTCTCAAATGGTAAAAAAATATTGTAAAACAAATAACAAACATTTTTTCCTCTTGGTTCTAAGGTTGGGCTTTAAAAGTTAAACACCTGCTTCTTTTTTAATATTAAACTCTCTTTTTTTTTTTTACTTTAGTAAATCTGATCATGCAAATCAGCCTGCGTGTACCTGTGTTTAAAGCTTTTATCAGCACCTCGACAGTGCATCCGGTTTTGTGTGATTAAACTATCTCTTAATCCTGCTGACAGATGATATCTGTTCAATTAATGTCCCGGTGGCTGTTTTCCATTTTCTTCACACAGACCATAAAAAACATGTGATAAAGTATTTGTCAGGTTACATCACTACTCCCTTATCATCTTCTGCCATTATCAGCCATCTCAATTGTTGCAGTCACTGAGTAACAGTGTGTGTTTTTATCACCTCTCACATGCTCTGCAGTAAATAACCTGATGTGTCCTGACAGGTAGCTAAAAAAACATCCCATTATATTTCTCTCCTTCCTTTTCATTCCCTCATACGCCCATATTTCCTGTATCGCTTGCGTACAGCTGTCTCTGCACCGAAACGCTTGTAACTCATGTCTGTAATGGAGCTGTCATGTGTATATGTGTGTGTGTGTGTGTGTGTGTCAGAATAATAGTCAGTTTCTGAGGATGGGGGTGTGTGTGTGTGTGTGTGTCTGCAGTTATCAGTGCAACTGTTTTGGTAAATGTCCTGCAGTTGTTTACTCGGGAACAGAGGATTCATGTTGTTGGATGAAATGACCACACTGATACACACACACACACACACACACACACACACACATCTCCCCTATGAGGCATCTATCTATCTATCTATCTATCTATCTATCTATCTATCTATCTATCTATCTATCTATCTATCTATCTATCT
>JBAMHV010000005.1:17735055-17749788 GCA_037177535.1 Pseudomugil gertrudae | reverse complement strand
TCCACGACCTTATTTGGCAGACCCACAGCAAATACTGTGATGTAATAGATAAAAAAAATGTAATAGAGAAAATTAAAAGGACTGAAAAATATGAACAAAAAAGAATATAAAGATATATGTGCAGCATCAGGAGGGACTAAATTGACACATCGAGGACACGCAGGGCAGTGGTATGACGACCAGGATCAGTTTATTTGCATGAAGCTTTGAGTTTAATAATGTAAAGATATGAGGTCTTTGTTTGTTCTTTAACTTTTCTTATTTCTACATTTTTTCAAAACCACAAATTCACTTGTTTGTCCACATCTGTGATTATTTTATTGGTTTTCCACCTTTGACACACTCAGTGTGACTCTTTTAGTGCATGTTTTTGTGACACCAGCATTATTCCACCTTCATTTCTGATCTCTGCATCTCATCTTTGTAAACTTCATCTTCCAATCAACCAATTTTTTCTTTTAAATTTGACATTAAAAAACATCCTCAATAGAAACTAAGCTGTCAAATCAACCAATTCCAGCAATTCTTGTCCCTAAAAACACAAAAAATAAGAAAAAGATTCAAGTTTAATAACACTGAGATTTTCCTTTAAGCCATTGCATGGATTATACGTGTATGTGTGTTGGCGACACCAACACGTCAAGCTCTCGCTGCCATTCTCCTCCCTTTTTTTCCTCCCTGCATTGAGCGATCTGAAATGGACTCTGTACAGTTTCTGCACACTTAGCCCTGGTGGCTTGCTTGTAGCTGTAAAACACAGCACACGGCGCACATGCTGCTCTGGCACAAGCGCAAGGCCACAGAAGCCCATGAATAGGAAATGAGGCTTCCCTCCCTTCACCACATCATCTTAATCTGCATGAAAGCGTCTCCACACAGGAACTGGAGTTGCTTCTTCTCCGTAGTCGCTCTTTATTTCCTATCATGCAGGACATGGTAGGTGCCACATGCACGGCAGAAGTGCTTTCATGGGGAACGACCTGCGTTTAGCTGTGTAATCACAGCCCATAGACACAAACACGAAGGGAGGAAAGTGGATATTCTTTTCAATTTATTGCAGGTGCTTTTTAAATAGTGCATTTCTAAGCTTTTATCTATCATTACTAAGTATCTCAGTGCATATTAAAGCTAATACTGACTGCATACACAAGGCCGTCTTTTACCCATTCAAACCCACTGACGGTTAAAGATGGTCTCTTTTCCTTCTGCGAGTCACGGTTTGCACCCTGGCAACGGTATGGTGAGAGCGCGCCATCTTGGAGCTCGCCTGCAGCCCTGCCGACTTGTGGATGGAGTCAGACATGACGGTGTCATGTTTTCACAGTGAAATATTTTTTGCTGGAGCTGTTTTTCCCCTTAAGTAAAAGCTAATCCTGTGTTCATTTCTAGCTGTGCCGTAGAGAAGCACAGATTGGACACTGAATAATGCAGCTGTCTCGTTCCCCTCTGTGGTCTTCAGAGCATTAATAAAGCACCTAACATGCAACATGAGCAACATGAACTCTACTCAGACTTTTGCAGCTGAACTGTGTTTTCTGTAGCAGCTTAGCAACAAATCCCTTCATGACTTCTCTCAAAGTTGCTCTCCAGAACAGTTGTGCATACATGTTATGCCTCTGTTTTTTATACCTGAGTGAGTTTAAGATTAAAACCAATCCCAATGTGCAACAAGTATGGAGAGTTTTTAGTGACGTGCTGACAGGTCGGTGCATTCAGGTGCGCCTCTGCAAAGCAGACAGAGCGGAGGACGTGTTACGGTCCAACATAGATACGCTCGCCCTCTGCTCGTCTGAAGTCAAGGAAAAAGCAGTGCACTCGCTCCTTTCGCTCCCCACCTTTTCCCTTACTCTTTTGTTTTCCAACTTCTTCCTTTGTTCTCGTTCCCCTTTGAGTCTCTGCTAACAATGTGAGTGTTTGCTGCATGTTGCCATGGCTATTCTCGGAGCCTGATGCACTCTGTTACCTTCCTGTGAGACCCACTAACTCTGGGTGCCGTGTTTGTGTGCGTATAACTCTGTAGGCGGGTTTTTGCATAAGAGAAGGTGAGCAGATTGAATGTCTGTCTTACTCTGGTTCCTCTTTCAGGCCCCCAGCAGCCTCCTGGAGGCTTTGGAGCAGCACTTGGCCTCTCTGGAGGGCAAAAAGACAAAGGAGCTGAATGCAGACACCAGGTAGGTGTTTAATGTTTTAGGTTTGAATCTGAAACAAAATGCAGAACTTTGAGATTCACAAAGGTTGAATTTAATAGCAAAATGTCCCAAATGTTGATCAAAATGATCCCTGATATCTGCTCCGTTTCCGCCCTCTGTACTCCAGAGCATCCACCTTGTCGAGCGCCGTCTCTTCTCTCTCCTCCACCGGCATGTCCTTCAGCCGCATGGATGAGAAGGAGAAGCAGCAGGCCTTAGAGGAGGAACAGGCCAGACTGCAGGCTCTAAAGGTAACACATTTTTATCCTTTTTACACCAAATTAGCTCTGACAGAGACTGTTACACCTCACCCAGAACAGCAGGCTGGCTACTTACTGCTTAAGTGACTCTTCAAGTGGAAACACTTCATCAGGTTTAGTACAGCTGCTGCTTGAAAGACAGACTCAAACGTTCATTTTGTCCTGCGGAGGCTCAAAGAAGCTGAGCATCTATGGGGAAACCACATGCTAAATCCACAAAGAGGACTCAAAAGAGTTCAGACCCTGCTGCTGGTTGTTTGTTACCACCCGTAAGCAGCCTTTAACCCGAGGCTTTAACAGCTGAGAAGTTACTGTGACTACAAGAAATGTCAGATTTTAGGTTTCCAATAATATTAATACTTTAAAATGCAGCAAATGTAAAAAAAAAATAGTATTTTTCACTATTTTGTCAGAGTTAATGTTGGTAAAGTAGTAAAGTTTTCCTTCTACTTGTTCCTACATGAATTTCACATTATAGCCAGATAGAAATACAAAGTTTACTATTAAAAACCAATATTCTCTGTTAATCAACCTCTTTTTTTTCCTCCTAAAGACATTTAGATCTTAGTATAAAACTCCATTTGAAAGTGTAATCAAACAATACGTTTCTAAAGAAAAATCTTTATTAGATATTGATAAAGTGTGGCTACACAGGTTTAATTTAATAGTTACATAAAATTAAGTTTTTCTGCACCCACCTCTGAGGAAAACTAAATTGTGTCCTTGCTGACGGACACCCTGCTCTACATTTGCACCGCTTTGTTCTCCAGCTCCGGCTGAGTCACTGCTGGTAAGCTGTCCAGCAACTTTGTGGTTTGAGATCTGAACTCCGGTTGTGGGTAAAGCCAAGGGCCTCTGTGGCGAGCCAAAGCAATAGAATAGTCCAGTGTTGACATTTCTCTGTGCGGCCCTGGGAGCCTTTGCTTACAGCACACTGTAATTGAATAAGAGCAGCGAAGCTCCAACACAGACGCACAGCAGCTCAGTGTGTGTTTTACATGCTGCCAGAGAAGATCCAGTATGTGCCCAGTAGCATTGCCAGCATCTCTGCGAGTTGTGTACACACACGAACGAAGCGTGTGCGGTTATACGCAGTGTGCGTTGCCAGTGTTTGTGTGAGCGTTTGATTGGATTTTACTGCGCTGTTTACTCTGTGCCCTTGGTTGCCCCGTTTCCCGCCAAGGTCCACTGATTACCTTTGGGTTTAGTTAGAAAGGAGAGGCCTGATGAAGTGAGTAAGAACATAACGGAGTGAGAGAGAGCTGGGGGTTAGCAGGGGTCGTCCAAATACTCCAGCTGTCTGGTGTCCATATGGACCCGACGCACACATGCAAACACACTAACACACTTAGCTACTGTCCAGCTGGGGCCTTCACACAAACGATAACAGCACTTCTCATTTGTTCCTTACAACACCATCGGAATAGAAATGAGGAGGAGTCGGCTGGCTGAGGCAGGTACAGCAGGAGATTCTGTTTATTAATCCTGAAAAGGTGGAAGAGGTTGTTAAGCCACTTGAAAGGTTTCCTTATTTTAATGTTTTCTCCTGAATTAAAACCCCTGGCTGGCCATGTGTAAACATAACAATGTTTCCATCCCATATGTGGCCATCCATATTAATAATCTGCTCCACTGCTGTGCTGAATATTTGCTTCACTTGTCTTCCAACCAGTGCATGCTCCAGAATGGGAGCATTTGTTTTTTTTAAACACAAGTGTTCCCCCACACCCCTCGAGCTCTTTCCACATCAGATACAAGCGTTCTGATCCCCGCGGAGACATCCAGCCATCGCTGCAGCAAATGGGGATCTAAGGGGAAATGCAGGCAGATGGTAAATGTGCATGAAATATGAAATGTAGCTTTTTGCTTAGTGGAGGTTGCAGCAGTGCTACCAGGTTCAGCGTGTGTCTGGTTAAGCCGAACAGAAATGGGCTTTCTTTGTCCTTTTCCATGTCCTGGGTGTTATCAGCTTGCAACGTGAAGCGCTGTCAGGTCAGAAAGTAGTCTGATCTCCAATGTTGTTAGTGGGTTTGTAAAGATCAGTGTTTATCTGAGAGCTGGCAAACATCAGTAGTCTTCAGCTGAGTTAAACAAAAGGGGGTTTGAACACATGAGGCTTCATATCTTTAGAGTTCATTATGTTGAATCAGCACAACAAACAAACAAAACAGCCACGACTGTTTTGTCTTTGGCCAGATTTCAGGTTGTACAGCAGTAGCTGGACTTTGCTGATGTTTGTGTATATGCCACCAGAGAGCAGCACCTGGGGCTTCACTGGAAAGGGTCAAATACTGTATGAGAGGACTGTGAATGTAAGTGATGAATCACTAGAAACTATTCCAATTAGTTTTTAGGTACTTTGTGCTGCTTTTTAACACCACTAAGCACAGAATCTGAGCTCTGAACTGACTGGACATTCAGCTGGAAGTAAGACTAGCTGCAAGCCTTGCATCTAAAAGCCCAAAATAAGATCAATGTCACCAACACGGTGTGCAGCTTCATCCCAAGTGTCTCCTTTGGTGATTAGATGCCTGACTATAATCTCCACACGTGACTCGGGAGGACTTTAAATGTGCAGATTAAGACATTTATTTGTCTTCGTGCCCAGTTTAGGTTGTGTCAGATTCAAGGATTGTCTCGTCTCTTGTTATCACATTGTGCCAAGAGTCCTCACTCAGTTGCTGTGTGTGTGTGTGTGTTTTCCAGGACCAACGCCTGAAGGAGATCGGCATGCAGACTCCACCCTCTGCCTCCCCCAGCAGCCAGTCAATAGGCAGTGCCAACAACAACCACATCACGCAAACTCCTGAGTTGTTCAGCTCCACACTGACAGCCAACAGGTGCACGCACACACACACATCAGATACAGTCAGATATTCATCACATTAGAAATAATTGGCCAACCAAGTGAGATAAATACAAACTGAGTCATTTCAAGTATCATGAAGCAATATTTTATTTATTTAGTGTTTAAGGAAGGATGTTGGCTCAGATTTGAGACAGCTGTATGGGAAAATCTGTAACGTTTTGGGTCATCGGGCAGAAATGCACAATTCTGTGGTAAGGCAAGGCAAGGCAAGTTTATTTATATAGCGCCTTTCATGTACAGGACAGCTCAAAGCGCTTGGTAGGGTTCATAGTCTCAGAACATGAATGGTCATTTTATCCATGAGTGCAGCACTATTGAGCAAAGAGTCATATGAGAGTCCATGTTGTTTAATGGAGTTAACAGCTCTTAGAGTACCGTATTTTCACGACCACAAGGTGCACTGTACCAAAAGGCTCAGTCTCAGTTATGCGTGTCGTTACTGCATTTTTATATGCTTTCTGTGCTGGCTGATGAAATGATGATCGAACAACAGTTCCAGCAGACACGTTATCCCAAGCATCTACAATCCATTCACACATCATAGCGTAACTCGCCCGGCGCTGCCTTCCACTCTTAGTGAAACTGTGGTCTCCATCGGTCATCCATCCCACGCCGCTCGCAGCCTTACTTTGAATGGCTGGTTCACACCAATGTCCAGCAGTTGGAGTTCCTTCGTCAGTCCTCCTGTAATGACAGCAAGCTCAGAGTTCGTTTGCTTGACCTGTTTTTTTACATCGGCTGTGAGACGGGCACGCATAGAGTCACAGATCAACAGTGACGGTATGTACGGTATACCGGTGCTACACACACACAGGGCGCGCCGCACATTTAGAAGAAAATCTAAGACTTTTATATGCGCCTTATAGTCGTGAAAATACGGTAGTACTATTAAAATGCAATGTGACATAAGCCAGAAATGTAAATCTATAAATCCGAACAGGCTGTTGCTTGTAGAGCTGAACTATAAAACAGGTAGGCACTGCTGTTAGTGCTGGAAGGTATATACAGGTTTTAGAGCAGCATCTGTACCATTTAGGAGGGCTTTGCATATTTCAGCAAGACCTAAAACCACTTACTGCCTCTGTGACGGCAGCATGGCTTTAACATGGCATGGTGCTGCACTGGCCCGCCTACAGTCTGGGTTTGTCACAACATTTCACACATCATAAAAAACCTTAATACAGCAAAGAAGAACCAGTGCTGTCAGACGGAACCAGTGCTGTTAGATAGAACCAGTGCTGTCAGACAGAACCAGTTAGACAGAACCAGTGCTGTCAGACGGAACCAGTGCTGTTAGATAGAACCAGTGCTGTCGGACAGAACCAGTGTCAGTAAAATTAGTTGTTGGAAGTTTCCTCTGAAAGCCTTTACAGTCATCCTGCCACTTTTCATTTGTCCTCTAGTCAAAATCATTGTGTAAATATTCCTGATAAACTGTGACAGTCGGGTGTTTTAGGAGATAATTTCACTGTAACCAGAGTTGAATGCTGAAATGGTTTCCATTGTTATGCACAAAACAAGGAGCTCTCTGATTATGCTGTGACGGACAGGAAGACCTGAGACATTGACAGCACTTTCTAAACGTAGTGTAGAAAGTTCATGACAGAGCTCTGGACTGTTTTCCACTCTGATTTCCACAGCAGCGTGAGGCGATTATAAGCCTTTTGCTGCAATTAGAAACGTGAGAAAAAGCTGACACGATGGCCCAAAAATCCTCTCCTACTTTTCCACAGTCTGATTATTAAACTCAATATGTTTCCTTCCAGTCTATTATCCAATTAGTTTCTCCCATAGAGCGACAGCCTGCAGCATCAGCCCCACACATGATCACTCCACCACCGTGCTTAACAGCTGAGATGAAATCCACCACCTTTCCCCCCTGATGCAGAAACATGTAGTTTATTTGCAGTAAAACTGGGGTTCTTTAATGTCTTTTGCTGTCAAAAATGGGTTTTGATTTGCTTCCTGCAAACCCTTAAGCAGTTCTCTCTCTACTTTGTTGGTCTTCCGGACCTCCAGCGCTCATCCTGATCCAGCAGAAGATGCATGAAAACCCGTTTGGGTGTAGGTCTGCTACTTAGACCGGACTATGTTGGAGTTCAGCTGTTTGCAGGGGGACCTCGGCATTCCCGTTTGTCCTCCTCAGGTTTTGCCTTTCTGACTCGGGTAGTGACCAAGTCGAAGTAGGATCGTGTGTGTTCCTGAAAATGGGAGCAGAATTTGCACACGGTGTAAATGTGCTGTGAATTTACTGCTGCAAACTGGTTTTATTACTCAGTGGAAGTTTTTATGACCCTTCAGAGAGAGAGGTGGGGGTGGATTAATCTCTATCTGTGACAAATGAACATATTCAGTAGTGCCTTTAGCTATTTACACTCAATTGATTAAATATTAATGTTCAGTCTTCATCTATCTTTCAATTCCTCTCCCTGTCTCACCATTTCTTTTCTTCTTCCTCTCCTATTCTCTCTCTTTGTCCCTCTCCTTCCTTCATCTTTTCCTCCACAGTGTGCCCAATCTGAACAGTGACCTGTTTGATCTTCAGCCGGCCTTCATCCCCGCTGTGCAGAGCACTCCCATGTCCACCGCCAACAGTGCCTGGGGAGGTGAGTTTCTTACACCTCTGAATTTACTCATTTATGAAGCACTCAGAGGCACGTAATTACATTTACTGAAAATATTCCCCCCGGCTAGGCCTTCATCTATCTCCCCATCCACCCAAAACCTATTGTGAAACCAGGTGGGCGTCTTGTGACGGGACGAGCCTGAGTAGGTTTAGTCCTGGAGCTGTTAGAAGCTCACTAAACCTTCCAGAGGACTCGTCGGCTTTGGAGCGCCACAATCCGCTCTCGTAGAGTAGCCGTGCTGCACAGCTCGGCCTGCACGTTTCTGACATGAGCAGGATGACATTTCAGCTCACTATCAGCAGCCTCGAATCAAAGTGTTGCACAAAGATGCATCTGGAAGCTCTAGCAGCGTGAAGTATTAAAGGCTTTATGTCACAGGATTATGTAGAAGCCATTTAGCCAAAAGGGGGGAAAACATGTCCTGATTTTACATCCTCTCCGCTTACGCTGGATGTTATAGATGATGCTTAACACCTTCTTTTCTTTAAACACAACACGAGGGACATATTGACTTCAGATGGGGAGTAAAATGAACCAAACTGAGATCATGTGTTGATGTATTCTGCTTCTTTAACCCTCTATTGCACTCATTATAATGCTAGTTTAGAAAAATAAGAAGAGTTTGTGTCTCAAAATGAACTAAATATAATCTAAAGATGTTTTTCCTGTCAGGTTTTAGGTTAAATGTTTGTAACATAATAGTTCAAAAGGGAAAATTTGATCTTTTTTTTCAGAAACATGTAAAATGTTTTTATCACATTTAACAAGTTACGAGACGTAACATTGTGTATGTGACGCGTTATTAAAGGAACTCTTCAAAGAGGGTCTAATATCCTACAGCTGCATGGGTCAGTGTGGTACCGCTCATTAAAATGAGCTTCAAGAAGAGTCTAAAGATAATTTTCCAACCTTCACATAAACCGTTTTACAAGAAAGATCACGGCCGTTTGTTAAACAAGAAACCGGGGTCAGATTCATTGCTTCATTTTAATGAATGTTTCCGGTTATTTTCTATCCTTCCTGACATGCGTAGCCATCGTCTGTGGTGTCGCAGCTCTGTGAAGCCGTTTTTTAGCCCCGTTCTTCCTAAAGACAGAGTAAAGGCAAATAGAAATGGATGACAAGGCCTTGTAGAACAGTAATAGTTACGTTTCCAGGATTTAATTAGCAAATAATTTGCATTAAATCATCAAAAAATAAAAATCTTTATTTTTACTAGACCTCAAAAAAGCCCGTTTGAGCAGGAAAACAGCTAAGCTGTTTCCTTTGGGGAAAAGCCAGTCAAAAGAAGTGTTTCAGTATGGCTTTCAGAGGTTCCCTGACTTCTTCTCTCCTTATAAAAGCTGCATAAACTAAAGAGAGGCATGCTGGAAATATGCAAGGCCAGAAAGGAACGTCGTCTGAGAGCAGCAGAAGGCAATAAGGGGTTAAAGGAGCATGTGGAAAATTAGTGATGTGCTCATCTGCTTTCTGGAGGAGAGGGCAAAAAATAAAGAAGATAGCAGCCATTCGCCCAACTCAGAAGCGGTGTGTCACTTCAAAAGCTTTTTATTTCATGCTGTTATTCCTACAATGTGTTAGGAAAACGTCTTTCTCTTTCCCGAGAGTTTCACGGTACACAAACTGTACTCCAGCTGCTATGAAGACAAAAATCAAAAGGTGGATTTCCTCGTGAGCAGGCTTATCCCTCCTCAGAAAGCCTGACGTTCCCGCCACAGAATCCCAAGTTACTAGGCAACAACAATGGAGTAACGCGGAGCAATGTCACGTCTACGTTCCTAATCTAATGGGATTAGTTTGGCACGGGGTGGTGGAGTCGTTTCCAGAGCAAAATGAGTCTACAGCAGTGTCCTTTATGTGAGAGGATGTCACAGCAAGCTGCTATCTCATGCAGCTTAAAGAGCAGAAACACGGCCTTAATCAGTCATATTTAACTGCATTCCTCAGGACCGGAGAGCCAGCCGCTGCAGCAGACCGCCCCAGCAGCCAGGACTGTAGATTTCGATGCTGTGTTTGGGAATAAAGCCACACCTAGTAACAACGGCCCACAACCTCCAGCTGGTAAAGCCCGCTCTGTCTGACTGTCCAGACAGACACCCCCCAAACTAAAGGGAACAAACCTGTAACCTTTCGGCTTTGCTGGCAGCGCGAGCGTAGCATTGAACTAACCCCTCTGATTAGCTTCAGCAACCTGTGGGTGGTCTCGCTGCTAGCTCGGTGGGCGTTTTGTAGCTTTCTAACTCTGTCACACTGCCGGTTGTTTGCTTTCTGACGACAGCGAGCCTAATTCTGCTGCAGATGTTCAAACCCAAAGACCTGGAGCTCAGCTGATCCTTCTAAAGTCCCTGAAAACTGATCATTTAGCCTTCATTTGTGTAAAACCAAACGTTTTTCAGGGTCTTTAAAGTTTCAGGCATTGTCCTGGATTTCTCTGGTTTCTTTTGTGGTGTTTTCTCTTCCTCTAATAATCCAATAGAAGCTCATTTTACCAGTATAGGACTTGTATATAGAATGAGAAGGGAAAGAGGTAGTTTTTTACACGTTGCCTTCTTCCTGCCTCAGCCTGTCTTGTTGTGGTAACAGCTTCAGACTGATGCCTCTTAAGTAATGCAGGACTGGGGCTCTGAGCTCTCTTATTAGCTTACTTTCCTTTAACCTCTCAGCAGCTGCCACAATCTATCTCAGCCTCTCTGAAGGTTTTCACTGTCCAAGATATCCCCACAAAGCTTTGAGTTTTAAGGCTCGCTGGGTTTATTGACTGCTCGAAAGAAGGCACAACAGATTAGAGCTGCTTCCTGCTGAGGTCATCAAAAGACTGGCTTCATCATGAAGGAGAGAAAAGCTGAAAGCTGGATTTATTTTAGAGGGGAGATTGCTCCTGATTCGTGCAGGTGAGGACAGTGCTTGAGATGATGCGTGATTTGTTTTAGTATTTTTAAACATAAAGCTTGTTTTATCATAAAAATGACAGTAAATAATTAAAAATGTTTATAAAGCAACAAGTTCTATGTTAGACTTCAGTATGTTATTTACTTTAATAGATTCTGACTGGGGATGTTTGATACTGTTTTTTTTTCCATCAGTAAGTGATTTTGTCCAACTCTTTCATATGTAATATCAGCTGATACCTGTGTATTTAGCCTAATTATCTTTTTTACTTTTTTTACAATTGAATAAAACCTAAAATGCAAAGTTAAAGAACCTTATAAGTTGTAGAAAACCAACTCGTTTTAGATATGGTTTGATTTTTATCACCATATTTTGTATAATCAATACATAATCTGTTATTTAATTCCATAATATCTATCATTTTTGAGGCCCCTAATGTGAAACAATAATCACAGATGATCCCTCTTTGCTTTGTGTCCTCATTCGGGACAACTGGACGTGCACCGGCTGCACGCACATGATTAAGACATCTTAATCAGAGCTGAACCTTCAGGAAAGTGTTTGTGGGAGTAATTTTCTCTGAAGCTGCTGATTTCTGGCCCTTTTCTCGCCTTATATAACCCCATCAGTGTCTCTGGCTCTGCTCAGATTTAGCTGTGTGCTTTGGGAAGACTTCTTTCTATTATTAGAGCTTCTGTGGAGGCTGCCATTGCAGCCACCAGTACACCATCTGGGCAACTGGCTGCATCTTGTATGTGTTGAACTACTGTACATCTCTGTTCTGTTGTTTCCCGTCTATGCCTCTGCACCACACGTGTGTGTGTGTTTGCATGTCTTCTGCCTTTTCATGCCTCATCCCATCTGCCCGCTTCTGCTCATCTTTTGTTTTGTTGCTGTCCTCCCTTCATTTCATCTCCACATCATACTTCACAAAGAGAGAATCGCCCAGGCGACTCCTCTCCATCTGCTCTTTTCTTTTACATTCACAGTTTTCAACCCTTTTATCTCCAAAACATTTCTTTCTTTATCCAAGTTGCTATTTGGAGAGATTACATCTGTGTTATTTGTTGCATCTTCTATATTTGCTGATCAGCTGATGCCGTTTTTCTTCCTTTTGATTGGTTTAGATTTAACCGAGCAGATTGATGGGCCTCATAAAGAAGCAGCTTTTGTATTTACCTGTTAATCAGCTACTGAAACATGCCTCTTCATGTGAAACTGTTGTTTTGTGTAACACAGACGTAACGTGGAGGGAATTTCCTCACCGCTATATGATGGATGTAAACACAGATTAGTGCAGATGTTTTATTAGTAGCGCCATGATGAATACAGTTATGTGTAAAAGATGAATGACCTGAGAACAGTTTGGTTCGGAGGTGTTAGATCGATGTCTTCAGGTGATTGTGTTCTTACAGATATCGGGCGAGATGCTCAGGTGTAACAATGACCTGATGTTCCCCCTGCTGCTATGGTAACGCAGCATCAGCAACACTCTTTTTACCCCGCTGGACCGCAGCTATCGTTGAGAGCAGAAGTATCTCTAAATGATTAATTTCCAGGGTTTCAAATGTGATTTGAGAATTTATATTGGTTTGGAGAGGTCTGATTTAGTATTGTTTACCACAGGTGTGCCAAACTGAACACGCCCGATTCATTTCTGCATGCTGACCCTTTAGAGTCAGGTTTGTTGGAGCAGGGAAACATCTTAAACCTGCAGGATCGTTTAACATCCCTGCAGCAGCAGGCCTGCTTTAGTTGAGTCAACGCCACACAACTAACAGATATCATCCTTTTCCACTTTGTCCCCTTCAGAAACTCTTTGTTTCTCCGTCCAATCAGCTTCTGACTGAATCCGACCGACAGCGTCTCTCTATAAACTCGTGTTTGCCCGGCCGTTTCTGTCTTCCGCCACGTCGTCTAAGCGTTACCGAGCCACTGGAGGCCATGCTGGTTGGTGTTTCACAGATGGTTATGTATGCTCGGCGCTGTTGGCCCTTTAATGATCTTTTTCTTCTTCCTGCCATTGTGTTACGGTTATAACGCCTGATTTTCAGAACATGTTCTGAGCAAAGTCTGAGCTGGCCTTTTCTACACTCGGACCTCATGATTGTCGCCTTGTGGTGGATCTTTTTTATGTTAGACTTCCTGTGTGGCTGAGTTAGCTGTATTATTATTATTCTGCCTTTCTACATGGTCCTGCTGTCTGTAATTCAATTCAACATGCTTAAAATCTGCACTGCATCCATCCTCACTGTAAAAGGGTAACTGCAGTAGCATTTATGGCTAGAATGACTTATAAGTCTAGTTGTAATTTACCTTAAACTGATGTTTACTGTCCACATGATGCAGGGGAGCTCGGGGATTCAGCTGATAACCTCTCGTCCTGGGAGCTGTGATCGCCAGCACATGTGCTTTGTGAGGAAAGTGGCTGTCTGGGTGGAGCTCAGGAATGTAGATGATTAAGTTGGAGAAAGGTTGAATGAGAGGCAGAGCCTCTGTCAGCATTTAAACTGGTGATTAAGTAAGACCTCACCATATGTTTTAAATCCATCAGTGTGCCTCCCGATGCTTCAGTACCAGCTCTCCTCTGTGAGATATCAGTTGTATCTTAATGAAACGGGATGCCCGTGTACGGGGAAGCCACCTGTTTCCAGAAGGACGTTTAGATAATCCAACCTTATTACATTCCTGTTCCTGTTAGTGATAAGGGTTTTGTAGCTGAACCCTTCACAAGTGTTTACTTCCCGTTTGATCTTAAACTATTTTGACTAGCAGCTAAGCTAGCACTGATGCCATTATCCTCCTGGTTCAGTACAGCGCTTAGCTTCACGGCATCCAGCAGCCAGGCTCGCTTTCTTCTCCTGCCTGCAGCGTGTGTGATCTCCTGAAAGGCTCTTACCGTCTTGGCTCAGTTGAATTCAGAGCTTTACTGACACAGTGGTTTACAGAACAACAACAACAACAAAAATCACTTTTTAGTGGCAACAGGAGAGAAAATGGAGTTAAAAGAATGATAGTTGGCAAACTGGGTTTCCTAATGCTCTTAATGCCTCCTTCTCTCTGATCCCCTCCTTTTCCTCATCTGCTAAGCTAGCAGGAAAAGTGTTTTCTGAATCCCTTGTGTCAGCAGCACTGTCAGACATGCACACCGCTTCCTAACTAAATATTATTCCTCCCTTTTTTTCCCTTTCTACCATCATATGCCTCTGTTTTTTCCTTCCTCCTCTGTATTGTGAAGCCGCATCATACATTTACAGCAGCACACTTTAGTTTCTTTCCCCGCTTTGTTTGTGAAACCCTGAATTTCCACTCATGCATGAAATTATAATGAAACACAAACGGCTTGTGAAGATTTTAGCTTCTCTTTCAGTCCCTTTTTTCTCCGCTGTTTGTCCACGCTGCACACTTTGAGGCACCTCCAGCTCTCTAGTAACTACTAACAACCCATTAGCTGAATGAGTGCTGACATGGGGAGTTGTTACATGCATGCACACCATCACAGGAGATTCTTCTTGTCATTCGCACCTACCGGCCACAAGCAAACGCATGTTCTAACCTAATCACTGCAGAGTCTGAGCATGAGATGAAGAGATGAATCAATCATCTAGAAGAAGCGCTACAGGCTACTGAGTCAGGATTATAAAGCTGGCACGTGGCAGGGTGGAGTCTAAATCTGCACTGAGAAGGAGTTTCTGTGTAGGTAAAAGCAAATATGGGGTCTAAGACAGCCAGGCAGTGGGGTTGAGGTTCTCATTACGGAGGAATAACAGAGTTAAAAACAGCCTGGACTCACGCTGGGCTCATTAAACCCCCGTATGAATATTATTAATCTTAATCCGCCAAAGTTATTATCAAAAATATATAGATTATTATCAAACCTAGAAGATTCCATCTGCCTC
>JBAMHV010000005.1:17665930-17678124 GCA_037177535.1 Pseudomugil gertrudae | reverse complement strand
TTATTCGCCCGTACGTGTCATGGGTCTTACCCTGTCCCATTATTCGTCCGTACGTGTCATGGGTCTTACCCTGTCCCGTTATTTGCCCGTACGTGTCATGGGTCTTACCCTGTCCCTGGTCAGCATTTGTGCCCGGTTTTTGTGGACGATCTTGACGATGCCGGGAGGTTGGATCCAGGCCTCCCCGTCCACCTGCACGGGAACACCCTCCTCCCCCAGGATGGTGATCTTCACCTGCCGGCACTGAGCAGAAAAAACAAGCCGCTGTTAGACGCCGTTTTTCTCCCTCGTCCTCACACACTGCTTTATAACGTATATTCAGATAACTTTCACACTGTTTTATTGATCCTTCCTTCCACTCCTGGATGTATTTCAGCCTGTCATGTGGTGTTGAGTTTCAGTGCAGACTCCTTTATCATGTCTGTAATCCTGTGTGGGGACAGTGTTAGCCTCCTGGCTAACAAGCTACAGAAAGCTAACATTATAATCATCCAGTTCCTCCATAATAAAGAAGTGAGGGGGCATCGGACCTGCAGGATGCTTTGGTGTTGTAGATATATGATTGCAGCTTTAAACACGTCTGAAGCTGATGTAGGAGGCTTACATTCATCACAAGAGTGTTTTTGATGCATGGTTGACATATGCATCTTCCTCCTATATTATTTTATTTGTTCTGGAAAGGCTGAGCTGTGCAGAGTAAGGAGATTATACACGTTACCAATAAGAAAATGGAGAGAAAAGGGGGAAAGGGTTGGAATCAGAGTGAAGCTATTTATTTTCCTAAGCTTATGTTTTCAATGCAAAAGCTCCTTTTTATTTTCTCCTGTTTAAACGCGCGACGTTATAAAGGCCATAAAAGATCAGCTGCACTGATGCTTTTAGATCTGCTGCTGAGTTTTACAAGTATTTTATTTATTTTGCTTTTAACTGTGTGGTGTAACTGTTAGTTAAAGTAATAATATGATCAACTGTACTTTATAAAAAAAACAGCATCTGTCAAAAGAAAGTTTTTCCCATCCACTAACCTGCTTAGTGCGTTTAGCTCTTTTAGCTAGCTATAACTCTTTTAGCTAGCTTTAACTCTTTATTTATTTAAACTTTATTTAGAAAACTTGGATAAAAAACAACCACATCGTTCTTTCTTTGAGATAACATTTCTTTCCAGCAGGAAACTTCCCAGTTTCACACCAGAACAGCGTTAGCATCTCAAGTGTGCACAACACGCCAGCAGCACAGCTAGCTTACATACGAACAGGACCTTTTCTATAAAACAAAGCTTAAATCGGCCTTAAAAGTAGATAAATGTTACACTTATTAGCATATTTACAACATTTAAGTCATGTCTACTTTGTGCTAGCCTTCTGCATTTATTTTGGCTACATACTGAATGCTAATCCATCTAAATACAAAATTAGTTTTTTTTAATAAGGTTTTTTTTATTTTTGTTAAAAACTTCAAATTAAATATTGACCCAGTTGAATGTTTTTGCTCCGCGCTAATTAAAAACCTTCATAAACCATAAAACCACAGTGGACTAAACTACCTAAAGGTGAAACATCTGGGACAGAATAAAGCAGCAGAATGGCTTCATATCAGCTCTGCTGTAAACATAAAACAAACACTAGATTTAGTGATGAATGATGGACTCTGATGGATGCATACTTGCATTACTACATACTTTCATTCTGTTTCACAGCTTTTTTTTTTCACAGTGCTACAATATGAAGCTGCTCATTTTGTGCTTGTAAAAGTGGATGTTAATGCATCCAAAGCACAGATGCTGCACAGGTTCAGAGATGTACTGTAAGAAAGTAAAATTTATTTATATAGCACCTTTTACAGCCAAAAAAGTCACAAAATGCTTCACATAAAAGAGTAAAAAATACATAAAAAGATACAATAAAAAACAGTATACAACAAAATAGACATGATGGTCACAATACCCATAATCTACTGAGCAGAGCCTGCAGGAACAAGAAAGTCTTAAGTTTACTCTTAAATGTAGTGACAGATTAGTGAACGTAAGGAGGGTGGAAGATCATTCCAGAGCCTCGGCACAACAACCTGAAAAGATCGGTCTCCTCAAGTCCTAAAACCAGAACGAGGGACCATGAGGACTGCACGCAGTAACGGTTTTAAAGTCAGCAAATATCAACTAAAAGAAGAAAATATCTTTAATGTTCAGCCTGTAATGTAAAATATGTTTCTACTTTTTTATTTCATATTTATTACTGAATGCTTTAATAGTTTGTCTTCCATGACAAAGTTTTGCTTTTTCTTATTAACAACCGATATCTATAATTAAATCTAAAAAAAACAAACAAAAAAAGTACAAATAAATAAATAAAAACCCCACTTAAACAAGAACAGTGTGTATCAGCAGGCGTCTGGGAATGCTAGGTTCTGTGTAGGTTCAGTCAGGTGTGTGTACTACCTGTGCAATGCGGTGGTGCTGCAGGTTGATGACTCTGGAAACGGCCATCTGCATGCTGCCGAACACCGCCACCACCTCCAGCTTCTTGTCATCGAACGACGGAGCACCAAAGTTCTGAACAAAACAAGAGAAGATCATTAAAAATGGTCCTTCTGTTTGAAGTAAAGCCTCCTGCACAACACCCACGTTATCCTCCTTGGTGCCTCCCCAGAAGTTGATTCCACCTGCATAGCTGGGGATGTTGAGGACGGCTAAACCCTGCAGACTCGGCAGAGAAATGTGAACGCCGTCACACTGTGAAGACACAGGATGAGAGCTGTGATGTTTCTCTTAGAGCAGAAACCTTTTTTTATGCTTGTTAATAGAAATCTGTGTGTCTGACCTCCAGCTGAACTCTCTGCTCCAGGTTCTTGTAAGTCTTCTGGACCAGCTCTTTAGTCCCCAGGACTCCGTACCACATCATGTTCTTCGTGCGGCTACTGTAAGATGAGGACGGACAGAAACAACCAATCAGATCCGGTTAAAACTTTACTGATCAATGAGCTTCAGCTCAGTAACAGTAACATTTATTTATTTTCCAAGGAGCACATAAACAGCATAATCACCTGTAGTGCGGCTAAACACTGATAGATGTAAGAAAATGCCTCATTTAGCAAACAAAAACAATCTATTTATGTTTTTATCCGACCCGATGCTTCTGTCATGACATCCGGAAGTTGCTATGATTTAAATTAAGGTCATAATTTCCCATTTTTACTGCTTGATGACACCTGTTTTATTATAATATCAATTAACGGCTGAAAAAGTTCAATCAGACAAACACAATCTTCCACATCATGTTCACAATCAGCCTTTGTTACCATAAAACCTGTCGTGGTCTTATTGGTTGTTTTCTGGCAAAAGAAGCACAAAGGCATCGCAGTTCTCCTCCTCGGGGAGCCAGACGGCTCTGTGGTGCTTACGTACCAAACATGGACGTAAATCATTCTTACCTAGAGCGTCTCATATTTGATTAGCCTGTGTGATGGCAGAGTAAGCTGCCACACACAAAGTTAAGGTCTGGTAACTCCTTTTCTTTTATTTACAATCATTATTTGGGACACTTTATACATTAATTACACTTTTGGGGGGGGGTAGCTGATTGGGTGCACACATTTAGTTAACTTGTTTTTGTCATTAGTTTGGTTGTCTTAAATTAATACTTTTCTTATTTGAGTTGCCAGTTCCTGGTGTGATGGTTTGTCTGAGGAAAACACTCCCAGCTTCTTCTTCTTCTACTAGTTTTTTCCAGCAGGCTGTACGCTGGATTAGCGTAATGCTGCCGCCCACAGTTACAGACGCTCACATTATTTCATATTCTCCGATAGAGATTGGTGAAGATAAGAAATTTAATCACCGCTCTATCCGTGTCATGTGAATTATGTCCCAAAGAAAATATTCTCATCATCTCACCAAACAATACCTTCCTTTCCTTAATGTATTTAGGACAAGACAACAGAATGTGTTTTGCTGTTTCCACACTAACACAAACCATCCAGATGTTTCACTATTATCTTTAAATAAGCAGCTAACCCACAATGCCTCAGCCTCATTTTTCTTATTTTAAGACTCCCAGCTGCAGAGGAGCTCCTTAAATAAAGCCACCTCCTAACTGGGATGTTCCACTTCTGCTGGGAGGGAGGTGTAGATGGGTTTAGGTTCTTCTATTTTTTTTTGGTTAGGTTTTGTTGTTTGGTTTATTAGCAATTTTAATAGTTCCAGTTATATTCTTAATTAGGTTATTTTGAACTTTGTTCTGATTTAGTTAAGTTTATGTTGTAGTTAATGTATATGTATTGTGATGTCTCCCCTAATGTGTCAGATTGGTCTGATCCGCCAGTATATATGTTTCCAATGTGTGTAAGTCAGTTCTTCAGTTTCTTATGTTACTGTTTACTCTGAGATTTGTTTTTTTGACCTCTTTTATGGGCCCCGAAAGATATGTTATTCTAATTTTGTTGTTACTTTGGTTAAAAATACATGTAAAGTAATTATTTTTTCTAAAACCTGCATGTGCTCCTCTGATTTTCCCGGCTCGGTCCCTCACAGCCTGCATCATTATTGTCGCTTTTTGGGATCATATTCCATTAAACTCAACAGAAAGGCTGCAAATGGACTAACTGCTCTCTCATTGTTTGGATAAAAACTCCAGTTTGTTTGGATTTCATCATGTGAGATTCAGATGAAGTCAAACGTCTACACCGTTTCTCTACCTGCATTTCTTCGGGTGCTCGTCTCTCTTGTTGTTGAACTCGAGGGAGATTTTGGCGTCCAGGCCGATGCCGAAGTAGTTGTTCATCACACACTTCTCTGAGCATTGTCTATAGATACACACAGGCTGTTAATAAAGAACAACACACACACACGCGGGGGTAAACACACACACACTTACACAGTGTCCTCACTGAAGGAGACAGTGTTGAGGTTCTCTGGTTTCTCCATAACAAAGGGGGCCGTGGGACTCAAACCTCCTGCATAAAATCAAAATGTTTCCATAAAAACCTTCCGCACTGTGTTATTGATCACATCAAACCACCTCTGACAGGATTTGAGTCTCTTTGGGACCGCGTCTCTTCAGTCCATCGTCCTGAGTGGGGACACTTACGTGGCTCAGCATCCTTCAGCTCCTCACTGTTCTCTCTTTTAATGGAGGATGATGATGGCATCCTCTGGACTTGCGTGTGTCGGTTCTGCTCATCTACCACTGAAATAACAAGGCCAGTGAGACGGTTCATATGTGGATGCTTGTAAAAAGGAGGAGAGGAAAAAGCTTGTTGGTCAGCACCTTTCTCAGCCTGCTCGATGATCTGCCTCAGGGCTTTCTTCAGGCTGTTGGCTCTGAGCATCAGCTGCTCCTTGGATCGATATGTTTTACCTTCACAACCCGACTCCCCGCCGCTTTCTCCTGGACTTGAGCCGCTACTTTCTTGGCTTGGTACAGAACCAGCTGGTACCACCTGGGTGAAAAAGGATGAGCTGTAAAACCTGTCGTACATATCCCGTTATATCCCTGTTAAGCGACTTTCACACTAAGATGCAGTAGGAGTACTTCAGTGTCACCACAGCAGCTGTATAAACACAATGTCTACTCACACATTCCTGACTAAGTGCAACATCACTTTATGCCCGACACTTAGTATCATTTACAGGCAGAGCCGCTATATCAGGAGTGACTATAATTCAGTGCACTTATTGAGCAGGAGCTTATAATTATAATGACATTTAGAGGAAGATGTTTCTTTGAGAACACCTGCATCAGTGTGTAAAAAGGGAAGGAGACACACAAAGATATCATGTTGTGTTAGCCATTAATGTTTCTTTCTATGCAGATGACACTTAGATATACATATTTACACATGAAACACATGTGTGTGTGTGTGTGTGTGGCTGGGAATGACATGCAGAGTGGGTGTTTATAAAAGTGTGAAGCACTTTGTGCTATGTTTTTAATTTTTGAAAAGTACTTAATAAAATTAAAAATCTAATTAAATTGGATTTATTATTTATTAAATCGTTCTCTGACTAAAGCAATGAATCCTAAAAGGACATTAAAAAGCAGTAAACATGCCACATTAGAGGATGAATTATATTAGGAGGACACATTCATGAACATAGTTCGTGATCCAGTCCTCGAGGGCCTGAATCCAGCAAGTTTTACTGTTTACCTGCATTAACACACCTGATGCTAATCAAATAGATCCAACAGCTTCTTATCAACATATTAAAGTCATTTCAGTCTGCTGTGTTGGAGCATGGAGACAACAAAAACCTGCTGGAGTTTGACACCCCTGACATAATAATAATAATAATTTTATTTATACAGCACTCAAAACAAACTTACAAAGAAAAAAAAAGCAAAGGATAATATAAAATAAAAACCTCAATATTTTAACAAATAAAATAAAACAAAGAAAAACAGTAAAACAAAAGAGTTCCCTCACACCTCTGACATAGATGAATTAAATCTTGATTTCTACAGTTATTCTGTTATTTTTCACATTCTTAATAAGCTTAGTCTGAATATTTTTCTGCAAATCAAAATACTAAGATGATCCTGGGATCCCTCGGCTTAATGCAACGTCCTGTTGGATAGATCTTAACCCACAGGTTGGGAATCAGCATCACAAATACCAAACATTGAGCCAGAAAGCTCATTTTGACCTTATTCAAGCTTTCAAAGTTAAACATTTTAGGTTTTGTGATCTTTTTAAGTGGATTAAAACAAGCTGCTTTGATACACTGATCAGTTTTCACTCATAATAAGGGGAACGCTTCTTACCTGTGCTTCTGCCTCCTCACTCAAGGCTTTGACCAGGGAATCGAGTTTCTCATTCAGCAGAGCACACTGGAAGAAGGATGAAGATACTTTAGTTTATATTGCTTCCATGCCCACTTCAGAGTGGATATTTAATGACACATCATGCTGTGCTTATCAAAAGGTCATTGATACCAACCTAAAATCAATACATGCTGTGATACAGCACAGAGAGCTGATTTTCTACTGGACACCAATGAAGCATCACATTGTTGGGAGATGGATGGATAAGCGGGATGAAAGTTAAGCAGGATGGTGAAGACTTTAAGCCACTAAACATTAAGATTAACCCCCAAATATCTGTGATCATGTTCATGATGTTACCATCATAACTACAGTTCTGTCATGATGTAGGCTGGTTATCTTAGTTACACGTGTAGTTTGGACCAAATTGCTGCTTTCTTGAGTCTAAACAAGATGTTAGGTTAATAGATATGGTTAAAATAACAGCTTATCATATGCAGGGGCGTAGGAACCGGGGGGACAGAGGGGACCTGTCCCCACCCCAATGTTGAATTCCTTCCTACGCCCTTGATTAAGTAGCTTTGGATAAAGGCGTCTGCCAAAAGATTGTAGAAAAACAGAAAAAACTGAATTAGTTAGAACTAGTTATGCATTTTAGTCCTGATGAGAGATAAGCAGAGCGGTTTTATTGTCCATGTGGTGAATCAGCCACTTTGATGAGCTGTATAAAATGTTTTCTTCACTTTAATGGTGCAAGCATGGTCGAAACGGGACAGAAACTACTTCACCGCTACGAGATTTCCACCGGTCTGCAAGCTTTTATAGCCAAGCTTTTTCTTTTTGAGACTTACAAAGTGGTCAGGACATTTATGGCGAGGACGTTTAACTTTATCCCATGAAAATCTGCCATTAACTATTGATCTGCATCAGTAGAAGATGTGTTCAAATACTGCTGCAAATCCTCACAGAATCAGCTCAGATCTGAAGGGGTTCAGCTCGAACTATGTCTGGATCACAGTCTTACCTTTTCTGTTAATCTAGCTAAGAAACCTAGCTAACCTAGCTAACCTAGCAAAGAAAGCAAGTCTGTGAAGTTTTGCTGGGGCCGGTGTAACTATAATAATCTGAGGAAGCTTTCTGTGTGTGTGTCTTTAAAAAATACACAAACTAATAACTATTGGAAAATGAAATCAAACTTAACTTACAAAACAAACTTCATTTCATTAGCTAAAGTAGCTAGAAAACTAGCTACAAGCAGTTTAGCTAGGTTGTTTAGTGTCACAAACAGAAGTTTTGGCCACAGTGGAGCTGAAGTTGCAGTGGCAGCGCCGGCCACGCAGGAAAAATAAAATAAAAAACAATGTTTGGATAACATTATGCTTCCATATCAGGGAGTGGACGCCATGAGCTAAGCTACGCTGCGTACCACTTGTTTCCATTTTTACCTATACTAATAAAAATGATTTTTTAAAAAAGGGAAAACTGAATTAATTATTATTTAACCCATGTTTAATTTCCCATAACTAATGAAAAGAAGGATATCCCTGGCACTGGTTTATTTTTGTATTGGGGGCTGAATGTGAACCCTGGGAGGAGTAGCGGCTACATTAGCTCCAGCTAATGTGCATCTAAATAAAAGAAAACCTGAGTAATGTGGTGAACTTCATTATTAGCAAAAGGTTAGAAATCGCCCTGGGATTCAAGCTACAACCGAGTCTTAGTGAAGAGTGAAGTCTACCGAAAAGAACGAGCATAAAACGATTAAAGGAGGAAACTCTGGGTTTGCCTCGGGCCCCAAAACGAACCTGTGTGGAAAACAGGACCGCTAAGATCTAATGGAGCATAAAGCAGAGTAAATACAGAGTAAATACAGAGTAAATACAGAGTAAATACAGAGTAAATACAGGTTCTTCTGCCCTTTCAAACACTTCTTATAAAGAGTGAAATTATTACACAGCATGGACAGGAAGTGGTAACACTTTAACTATAGTATCCACTCTGCTTTATATGCTGCACGCACACACCTACATTTACCCACTAGTGTTATACAAGTGCTTACATAACACACACACACACACACACACACACACACACGAAAAGCCATTCACCTTCTTTGCCATGGCATCTGCCTCCTCCTTGTTCTCTGTGGCTCTCTCGTATGCCTTCCCCACCTCTGCCACAAAATCGTTCACCGTCCCACACAGAAACCTGCCGTGAGGAGGGAGTGATGGTTAACACAATTAACACCAAGAAACAAACACATTATGTGGTTAACACGGTGAAGATTTAGTGATTCACTCCTCTGGAGATTACACACACACACACACACACACACACTACCCGCCTACCCGCCTGTCAGCATCGCCGCCTCCACATGCTCACCGTTTGCACTGTGTGACTCAGCAGTGAGGTTCCTCTAAGCTCGCACAGCACTCGTGTATTTAGCAAACATTGCATCCTGTTAAATTAACCGTGTTCTTCTGCAGAAGTAACACGCATTAGAGTTTCTGCATGTCCTGCACTGCTGAGTTACAGGGTTAAAAACAAAAACATATTTACTTCATCTGAAAAAGACAGGAGTGAGTAATAAATAAATAAATAAATACATTTAAAAAAAGAAAAAAAAAGAAAACAGTGAGAGTTAAAAAAAATAAAATAAAAAAATAAATTAATAAAATAAAATAAAAAAACAGGATTGAGTAAAGAAAATAAAAAAACAAAAAAAAGAAATAAATAAAATAAAAAAAAGAAAACAACAGGAGTGGGTAAAAAAAATTAAATAAAAATAAAAACTGAAATAAATAAAATTTAAAAAAGAAAATAACAGGAGTGAGTAAAAAAAAACATTAATAAAAAATTAATTAATTAATTAATAAAAAATAAATAAAATAAAAAAACAGGAGTGAGTAAAATAAATAAATAAGTTAATAAATAAATAAAAATAAAAAAACAGGAGTGAGTAAAATAAATAAATAAGTTAATAAATAAATAAAAAGAAAACAACAGGAGTGGGTAAAAAAAATAAAATAATAAAAATAAAAAACAAAAAAAAATGAAATCACTAAATAAATAAATACAATTTAAAAAAGAAAACAACAGGAGTAAAAAACATTTTAAAAAATGAAATAAATAAATAAATAAATAAATAAAGAAAAATAAATAAATATTTTTTTTAAAAATAAAACAACAGGAGTGTCATGTTCCTGTGAAAACACACTGCGTGTATCCTCAAGTCGCCGAGGCGTTTCAGATGCATGTCGTAAAGCTTTGCTTTAAAGTGCTTGCAAAGGAGAAAGGTGCGCTGTAATGGCTGCTGTGTACTAATGCACTGAGGGTGACCCCTCCATCACTGACTCATCCGTCTCTCTCTCTCACAAGCAGCAGCACACACTCACACACTTAAGTGTTTGTGCATCCTCAGGATGAGACCCGAGCAGGAAATCGATACCCGCTGACCAGACTGCTGCTCGCCTCCATTTCCCTCAGCATCATTCTTCTTATCTCTTTACACACCCTGCTCGTAGTGTTTAGTTCCTGTGTGTGGAGGAATTTGCAGCACGTACTTGGCAGAGGAGATGACGTCGCTGTGGTTGTCCGAGTCCAGGATCTTAGCGAGGTGCGACGCCACGGAGTCGGCATACTGGGTGATGTGGACCTGAGACACGATGAGAGAAAGCTGTTCCTCCTTAATAAACACTAAAAACATGGTAAAATGACATTATCTCTAACGGGATAACATAATAACTCCTCTCAGTTCGTCCGCTCTGTATTATACGGATCATATCTGTCTGGGTAATTTACCTGCAGAGGAGAATCGAGGCCGTCATCTTCCTTCACTTTGGGTGTGTGTTCATTAGTAGCGGGCTCTTCGTACGTCATCACACTCCATCTAAAAACACACATGGCTGTCAAGCACTTTGTTTTGATATCAGAGGCTGCAGTCTGCAAAGATTGCAGACAGAAGATGAGCGAAAGCTTGCCAGTATTTTCAGCTGAAGCTTTCTTTTATTTAATAAACTTATTAAAGAAAAGTAAAGAAAAACAGAAAGAAAAGGTTTACATAAATAAAACCAGCTGCACTAGCAGTCATTAGCACTGCACATATCACAGATTCTTAGCTCTTAAAGCTGCCACTGTGTCACAAAAATTACTTTTAAAGTACCATATGTATCATATACGCCCTCTTGTGGATACCTTTTGTACTATATTGTACTCACATAGTAACTCAGTATTTACATCTTTTCTTTTTTATAAACAGGGTAAATAAAAGCTATGAATAAAAGACTTCTTATATTTATATATTTAATAGAAATAGTTTCTTAATAACAGTTAAAGTCGTCACATTTTAGATGATGAAGCTTACGACTCGTCCACACACTGAACCCGTCACGATGGCAGCTTGTTCCACCCAACGTCTACAACGTACACCTCACACTCACTTTGATTAAAAACAAAATAATCTGTTTTATATTGAACATATGTGAGTAAAAACCTGTGCCAGTCACACCATTGACACATTACCCCAAACATCCATGACGAGGGCTAACTGAGCATGTTCGTAGCTGCAAGCCTTCCACTTCTAAAAGTTTGTTTGTGATAAGATTTAGACGTAAACAGCTCGCTGCTCTCCTCACCGGTCCAACATTTTGGTGGTGGCTCTCTCCAGCTTCTCTAGGATCTGTAGTAGCTGAGCGTCGTCATCGCAGAGGCTTCCCCAGCCCAAAACGCGAGCCAGGTCATTACCTGTGCCCAGAGGCAGCACACCCAGCTGACACTGTGGAGAAACATGAAAACATGGCGTCGACACAGATCCGACTCATTCTGATTAACCACTGCTTTCCAGTCTGTCTGCTTCTGTGTTTATTACACAGCATTGATTTAACAGACATGTTGATCCGTTGAGGACAAAGCGTTCTACTGAAGACGTCATCATGAGGACAAGATGCATCTGTAGAGATGTATCAGAACTAAGAAACATTCTCATATATTTTATCTTCTTTATCTACCACTTATTCCCTGAACGGGGTCACGGGGGGAGCCAATCCCAGCTCACAATGGGCGAGAGGCGGGGTACACCCTGGATAGGTCACCAGTCCATCACAGGGCCAACACACACAGACAAACAACCATGCACACACACACACTCCTATGGACAATTTTAGAGTCTCCCATCAGCCTATCCCCAATGTGCATGTGTTTGGACTGTGGGAGGAAGCCAGAGTACCCGGAGTAGCCGAGGCTCAAACCAGCAACCTTCTTGCTGTGAGTGCATGCTGTGTTATGCAGATTTAATCATAGTAACTACATTTATTTTCATTCTTAGCTTGTCTACCTATGGGTGCTCCCTATGATTGTCTGCTTTAACATCACAGTTATGCAGATGATACACAACTTTATGTGTCTTTGTCACCAGACGACTGCAGTCCACTGGACTTACTGTGT
>JBAMHV010000005.1:17597313-17612255 GCA_037177535.1 Pseudomugil gertrudae | reverse complement strand
GGGAGAGGGAAGTCTGGGCTTCCCTCCTTAGGCTGCTGCCCCCGCGACCCGACCTCGGATAAGCGGAAGAAAATGGAAATGGAAATATCTTCAAACTAAGCCTTTATAAAGTAAACACAGTCTAAGCTTAGCGTACTTCTATGTGCATCAGAGAAATGTCTCTGAATGCTTATCACCTTTTTTTTGTGTCTGACATCGTCCTATAATATGTAGCTTTTAAAAAAGCATTGCTTTGCTGACATCCGTCTCTGTGCTGAGCAGTACTGTTGACCCTGGGATGTCCCAACACCTGTCTATAAATAAAACAGCACAAAACTGATGTCCAGAATGAATAAAACTGTGTCTGTTTTTCACCAAGAAGCATTGAGGTTGTCACCAGCGTCTCCACAAGTAAACACTGAAGCAACAAGAAGCATTTCTCGTGTGTCCCATTCATTTCTGCTTTAATTAGCTGAACAGGAATCCCAGAAGGTTGCGCTTTTACGTACTCGAAGTCTCTTCAAAGTCATAATACATCGTGCGAGGGATTTTTTCTGTGCTTTCGGGTAGCTGAGTCATGATGTAGCACAGCAGGTTAAAAACCAGGGGAGCTTACACAAGAGAAAGAATGAAAGAGATCAGGGAGATAGCGTCCCCAGTAGATCCTCAACTGAAACATGTTTCCGTTTCATGTTATCGGTTAGTCGCTAAATAATAATAATAGTAATAATAGATACTTTATTCATCCCAGGAGGGAAATTCAGTATTCAAGTACAGTAAAATATGGGTGTGATCATTTTAATAGGTCAGTAATGTTACCGTGCATTCGCTTCATCTCAAACATCACAAATCCTGCACATAAAAGTAAAACTGTGTCGATAAGGAAAGCCACATCCTTCCAGCGCAGTCACTGTAACTAAATGTGTCGCTGCTCTTCCTTTTTTTATTTCACTCAGATCATTTCCAGTAACATCCGTCGATGTTCTTCTCTTTTTTGCACGATGACCTGTGACATGGCTTCCTGGTGAGCGTCACTTTAAATCATAAAAATGTCTTTAAGCTAAAAGCGTTTTACTTTCTGTTCCCACCAACATTTCCTTCCTGCGTTGCTTCGGTTCTTTGAATGGTTTCCTTCTTCTGCGCTTTTTTTTTAAAAATAAAAGTTCACCACAATCTGTTAAAAGTCCTCTGTGTTGCAGTTTGTTACGCAGCGATCTGGCTTTTGGCATGAACGGGTCGGGTTGAGCGTGTTGTAGAAGCAGAAAGTAAGGCATTAATCCAGCAATGCCATACAGTGACCATGTAGCTGATGTGAATCTGGAATAAAAAGAAGTCTGGTGGAAAGGTAGGGCAAAGTTATATTAATATCCCAGACTTTACGGGATAACCTTACCGATCCAGTACCACTGAGGTGCTCCACAACAGCTAATTCTGCATCCACATTGCATCCTACCTGTACTCTGAGTGCCCTCCAGCATGTAAAAGTCAGTCTGATAGTTGTTTCCTTCTTTCCCTCTCCTCCTCTGATAAAATCTTCTACAATCAGCCATGATGAGCCATAAAAATGGCCACCGTAGTGAGATCCATCTGCTACTATACTATACTATACTATACTATATTATACTATACTATACTATACAGTCATTTAGCAGACGCTTTTATCCAAAGCGACTTACATGTTATCTAAACCATTTTAACCATAGCTATTATAACCTAACATGCATGTCTTGTGGGTGGGAGGAAGCCGGAGAACCCAGAGAGAACCCACGCATACATGGGGAGAACATGCAAACTCCACACTGGACACTGGACAAGCCTCCCCAGCCTGGGCTCGAACCAGCAACCTTCTTGCTGTGAGGCCACAGCGCTAACCACTGCTCCACCATGCACTATGCATGTGCATAAGGCCAAACTCTGAGCATCAACATCTCCAGAAAAAACATGTACATGAACGTCGGTGTTCCTTACATAGTGCTAGTTTGAATCTTTCTCAGTATGGAGCCCTGCAAATGTTTTTAACACACACATGATGATTCTTTAACCAGGTTGAGGGATAGTATTGGCTCAGCTCAAAGGCTAGCACAGCTAGCATTAGCATATCTACAATGAAGCTCTTCCATCATGTAGTACCGTGTGATGGAAAAATACAAGATAAACATCCTGCCATTAAGTATGAAACTGTATAAACCGATGATTCATTTTCTCTTTTGATTGAAAGTGTTTTACCAAAATGTGACGTGTACGAGTGGAATGAGACGTTTTCTGCAGGAGGAAACAGTTTGATTCCCGAGCTGATGACCGTGCCTCGTGCGCACCACACCGTAACGATGATGAGATGCGCTTTGCAGGTAAGAAGCATCGTGATATAACGAAAATATAACGATATCACGAAAAGCTCAACATCCAGACGGTTACTCTCCATGTGTCCCTTCAGGTCAGGACATTGGACGTCCCCATCGTTTCACGCATGTGCGCGCTCGTGAACACAGAAAACAAAGAATCAACTAAATCAGATAATCTGATTCCTCGGGACAGTTGAATTGCAAAGGCAGCGTGCTCCTGTGTGTATTTCTGAAAGTGTGGGTTGTGGTGACTGAGTCTCGCTTCCTGTTGAAGAGGGTTCAAGATAGGCTGACAAAAAAAAAAAAAGTCTATTTTTGGCCAAAGAGAGATGAAGAGATGAAAAGATAGCTGGGTCAAAAACAACCAGACAAAAAAAAGGACAAATATTGAAAAGTAAAGCAAATAAAGTGTGAATGTTTCCTCTGCATGAGTGCAGCAGTGCATCAGAGGAAATGTTTTGGCCTCCACGTCTCATTGACTGCGATGTTTTCTGAAGAGCCACATGTGCAGCATGTGCAGCAGGGAGTGGCAACACAGCCTAAAATAGAAATATGTTGCTTAAAATATTCTTTTTGCAACTTTTCACGAGTCATTGAGTTACAGCGACCACTGACTGACGTGATGAAGCAACACGACCAACAAAACACGCTCACACGCATCATGTTTTATGCTTTTAGTCTGTTAGTGTGCAGACAGCTGAGAGCGTAGAAAAGAAAGCGATACACACACTAAACTAAGCGCATGTTTGCAGACTCGCAGCTCTAAACACGCACCTGTCAATACTGAAACACACTTGCCCATTAGTGATAACACACACACACACACACAGGAGCTCACATTACATCTAACTACACACAAGAGATTGTTGCCTCCTCATCATCAACACATTTCCAAACTGAGTGTCACTACGTTAGTCGCGCTCGCTGCAGAAGACTCATCAGCTTTGTCTTTCTGTCTCTCTCTCACACACACACACACACTTTGCCTAATGGCCTGTCAAAGACTGAAGACTGATGGCAGTTCGGTGTTTGCAGACACAGGAAGAGAGGAATGAAAGGGAAGGAGAGAACAAGAGGGGAAAGTGAATTCAGAAGTCTGCAGAAGGGAGATCATGTGTGTTAAAACAAATAAAAAAGTTGTTTTAAATCCATTTTGCTGCAGATATAAAACACAGACAGGTGTAGGACCTCTGCCTGCATCAGTCTAAATACAATGACTAAGCAAAAACAAGTCGTCAACCATGCACACAGCGATTACAGCCCTGTCACACTGGCTTGGTGCCATCATATCGGTGGTAGGTTTACACCCAAAGAGGTTGGTGCACAAGTAGATATGCACAATATCAACCTTTTCCAGCAATATAAGTAACCAATTAGGTTTCAGATAAACCCATGATGTCACGCGGAGGCCTTATCGTGTCTGACCTGCATCAGACAGGAGGAGAAAAATAAAAGTACAACAGCGTGGATGTTTTTAAAAGTGTCAGGGATAAAAATAAAGTTTTCTTTCCTCTTTTTTCAAGTTTCTGCTTGCAAAAAATGCCAAAAAGTACACAGAATAATACTGGATTTTCCCTCCATTACTGAAGAAACTTTATCAGTTTTGGTATCGATTATCATCCAAATCCCACATCCCTATTCAAAAACTTTTATTTTGAAAAATCCACTAGAAAAACTAGTGGTTATTAAGCGTAAACTATGATGTCATCAGTGGACAACGGACAACGGTAACACACACATATCAATATAGTAAAAAAAAAAGCCATAGTCACACCGATACTAGCTGTCCACGCTGCTCTGCACACTGTTTCAATAAAGTTTAAAAAATCAGAGCAAATCAAAAGCTGGAGGAGGAATATCACTATACTTTAAACAAGGCTGTACACGTCCATGTTTCAATCTGCTGGACAGCCACCAGAGAGCTGAAGAGTCTTTTACATGAGAAGGTAAACATCTTATAGACCAACGTAAAAGAAGTCCAGCAGCTTTTATTTTTGCTTTAATATTACAATAATGTGAAGGACTGAGACCCTACACCATCATACTGAACACACTCCTTCTGTTTGGTGTGATTGAAAATCAATTCAATTAAATTTGATTTCATATTGAATCATTGAAAATGATTCATGCTACAACAATAATTTTCCTAGACTATTAAAGACATTCTCAGAAAACACTCAAAACCAGATATCTAATAGTCACATGCACATTGTTCAGACCATCCTGATTTGTTTCCTTTACCGTTTCAAATTCACAAATTCACCATATATAATCAACTATATAGCATTTAAATACATTTCACATTAGCAGCTAGTGCTAAACACGCAAAGGTTTTGAAACTATCAGAACGTGACACAACCATGCCCACCTCATGCTTATTGATTTATTATAGACAAAAGTTTTTCCTATATTAGTCCATATAAATCCACAGCCCTCTCGCCCGTTGAGCTGGGATTGGCTCCAGCCCCCCCGCGACCCTGCTCTGGGATTAAGCGGAAGAAAATGGATGGATGGATGGATGGATAAATCCACAGCACTTCAAGAGTAGGGTTATATATATATAATTATTATTATTATATATTCATAAAGTAAAGTAATATATATATATATATAGTATTTATCTTAACTTTATGAATCAATATTGGATGTATAAAATCTGTATCTAAATAAAATCATTTCATTGTTTTTGTTTATACATTTAATTTCTTTTTCTTGCTTGTAATCCTATTTGAACCCGAGCAGACAAAGATAATCCTTTAAACATGTAAAATCCTGTTTTTATCAGAAGTCTGCATCATTTCTGGAAAATCCACTGCCTATGCAGACTTCTTCTTTAATACCTTTGAAGGAACTTCCCACTCTGAGGTAAAGGCTGAGTTTATCAGGGTTTCCTGCTTTCTTTGCTTCATTAAGAGAGCAGATGGTGTCCCATTGACACACAAGGTCAAATCAATAGAAACTCTGTTATCAAAGAAGCGGCAGGTCAAGAAAGCAGACCCATTTAGCTGACTCACACACAGTGTGTTGGGTTTATGATAAAAGTATAATTAAAAGGTTATGTGCAGTCATCTCAGCAGCTCTAAGTGATAATGCACATCTGGATCACAGAAAGGTCAGCAGCTTTGTGATAGGTAATCTATGAACTAGAAAAGCACTCGGAGAGCGCAGACCTCATCAAGCTTATTTTTCTCATTAGATTAGCAGAAAATGGCCCTTTGTGACAACGATAAAGAATTCCTGGATCCAGACGGTGATCCGGATCACCTCCAAAATGTTATCATTTGTTCCTTTTCCCATTTGGAAACTTTCCCGAAAAGTACATGAAAATTAGTCCATAACTTTGAGTTATCTGGTTCACAGACAAACAGATAAACTATCCTGAAAACATAACCTCCATTCTTTTGCAGAGATAATTACAAGGATTGATTAGGAAGTGTGTTCATAAGGCTATAACTATAACCAAAAATCAGAAACAAACTGTTTATCAGCTGTTTAAACTATAGATGATAAAACTTAATCTTCACAGTTAAAATGCTTTTAGTTCCATATATATGCATCAGTGATTTCAAGCTTTATTTGAGCCCACCATTATTTACCAAATGCCAGGTAAAGCTGACCACACACGCAGTTGCCTCAACAACATTACTAAATAACGATATCTTCTTCAGCAGCTAGCTGATAGCAACTAGTTTGCTAACTACTAAACGTTGTTTTGAAATAAACAATTGCAGCTCATCCCTCATCCACTAAGACCTCGAAAACAGAGCAATTAGACTCCTATGTTAGGTAACAGGTATCCGATATACATAGCAAGAAGGCAGAGTGTAGCACAAACATTGTTTTTAGCCCGGCTAACAGGACATCTTAGCGTTAGCTCGGCTAACAGGACATCTTAGCGTTAGTCTGGCTAACAGGACATCTTAGCGTTAGTCCGGCTAACAGGACATCTTAGGGTTAGTCCGGCTAACAGGACATCTTAGCGTTAGCCCGGCTAACAGGACATCTTAACGTTAGTCCGGCTAACAGGACATCTTAGCGTTAATCCGGCTAACAGGTCATCTTAACGTTAGTCCGGCTAACAGGACATCTTAACATTAGTCCGGCTAACAGTACATCTTAACATTAGTCCGGCTAACAGGACATCTTAGCGTTAATCCGGCTAACAGGACATCTTAACGTTAGTCCGGCTAACAGGACATCTTAACATTAGTCCGGCTAACAGTACATCTTAACGTTAGTCCGGCTAACAGAACATCTTAGCGTTAGCCCGGCTAACAGTACATCTTAGCGTTAGTCCGGCTAACAGGACATCTTAGCGTTAGTCCAGCTAACAGCACATCTTAGCGTTAGTCCGGCTAACAGCACATCTTAGCGTTAGTCCGGCTAACAGGACATCTTAGCGTTAGTCCGGCTAACAGTAGATCTTAGCATTAGTCCGGCTAACAGGACATCTTAGCGTTAGTCCGGCTAACAGGACATCTTAGCGTTAGTCCGGCTAACAGGACATCTTAGCGTTAGTCGGGCTAACAGGACATCTTAGCATTAGTCCGTCTAACAGGACATCTTAGCGTTAGTCCGGCTAACAGGACATCTTAGCGTTAGTCGTGCTAACAGGACATCTTAGCATTAGTCCGGCTAACAGTACATCTTAGCGTTAGCCCATCAGTTCTATTGAGATACAGGTTAGCTTGGTTAGCTCATAGCTACAGGCAGTTTGGAGGTTGATAGATCATTCACAGCCACAAAGTCTTCGCTTGTTTTTGTATATTTAGGGAACTTGCACGCGTGACACTGCTATGATGGGAACAGTTATGCATAACCTCCTTATAAATGCATTGGAATTAATGAGGAAAATCATTAATTAGGTTAATTTCCATTTGACTTATTCTCAAATGAAACTGACTTTCACACATCCTTTGTTGTTGTCGCTTTTGCCTTAAAGAGAATTGTGATATAAAAGCTTTCCAAATAGCTTCCTGGTTTTCCCTGGTACTCGTGTATCATGTAAAGCAGACAGTAACAGATGTGTAATGTTCCAAGTGTGAGTCAGATCAGTGCTGTTAAAAGCAATAAACCCAGAAACGAGGAGGGAAAGCTTTATATTTACAGTATATTTACAGCTGACATGCCAACGCAGAAAATGAGCATCTTTGTGGAGCCTTAAAATGCATCACATCTTAAATAACTCAACCGCCTCTTCAATGGTCCTACCAACCTGTTATGATGGTTAATATGGGCGTCAGAGCCTGTTTGTTGCTTGGATGTCTTACATAACTGACTCAGGATCCGTCTCTCTGCTACTTTTCACTTTGCCTCCACCTCTCTTCCTCTTCCACTTACTAATTTTCTCCCCTTTGTCGATTTTCATCCCTCTCCCCTCATCTTTTTCCATTGCTCCCGCTGACTGGTATTGACCCACACACTATTGCAGCTGTATCGCATCAAGCCACGGGCATAAATCAAAGCATGCACACACACACACCAGCCATCCCACACACTCTCCTCAAGCCGTTTCTGTCAGCCCTGCTCCCTCCACACACCCATATCTATAACTCGTCCTCCACTGCAGTGAACACCCACACGAATTTCTGCCCTGGGAGAGAGATGCAGATAAAAAATAACACAGTGGGTTTGATTCCAGTGAAGCATTGTGCAGGAAATCTACCAAAATGGGATTCTGGTGCTACCTGTTGGGTGCTCAAAATTCCTGAAATATGACTGGTTACATAATCTGAAGCTACTTTTATAAAGGGAAAAAAACGGAGAAGGGTGGGAAAAGTTTCACAGCTAATAATAAGCTATTAATATTTTTTTAATAAAAAAAATAATAAATAAAAAAGCATATTAATAAACCCTTAAATATTCAGAAACAGACAGAAGGTGAGAGAAATTCAGTGAAATTTACTCGTTATCACAGCATTGTTCAGTTAAAATGTAATTTCTTTAATGTTACAGTTAGTGGTGGATAGCTACATTTAGCCACTCTTAATGATACTTAATGATACTTATAATTAGCTTCTTTATTTTTGTGTTTATTTTCGTAATTTCTTTATTGTAATTTATTTCTGTTTCAATATAAAGCACTTTGAGCTGTCCTGTACATGAAAGGTGTTGTATAAATAAACTTGCCTTGCCTTAAAATGCTGCAGACATAATCTAGTCCCTTTCATTTTCCTTGCTGTAAATGATGCAAATGGAAGGATGAAGACAGGATGAGCAGAAAAAGTGTGAAACCTTATGTAATTTAGCCTAAAGGTGGCGCGGGACAGGAAAAAAGAGGTCACACAGAAATGAACAGTAAAAACGACTTTAGCTGTGTGTGACGCAGCTGACATTGGGCTTCAGAGATGTCTGAATGAGCTTTGATGCTACTTTAAACAGCGATTGTTTCTGAAATGTAGCACCCACCAGCCAACTGGCTCGTGTTGCTTCATCATCGACACTACCAGCAGCTTCAGAGCTCAGCGAGTTAAACGGATGATTCAATCGTGATCTTATCTGTCAGTCAGAGGATGACATCTTCCATAACCCACAGCAGCTGCAGCTCTAACTCCATTCTATAAAGCAGCCTCTGGATTTAACACGGGTTAGACATGCTGGACTGTGTCAGGGTTTGTGTTTGGTTTGTTTAGGTTCCGGTTTTATTCTGGTCTGTTTTTGGTTTCTTTATGTTCTTTCTAGCTTTGTTTAATTACTTCCACCTGGTCTTTGTTAGATCATGCTTTACACCTGTGTCTTGCTTGGTTTGGTTAGTATTTATACTTCCTGCGTTTTCAGTTCAGTGTGGGTCATTAGTTATAGTTAGTTCATTTGTAGTTTAGCTTGTTTTCCATATTAGAGTTCTCTGGAAGTATCCTTGGTTTAGTTTATTAATAAATATCCTCATCTGCAACCTCCTGCCTGCCTTGGGTCCACACATCTCCTCCATGCTTGCTCATCCCCAGGAATATAACCCTGAGCCTCATGCTAGCAGATCTTTGCTCCGCTCCTTAACAACAACAATAATTCTGATTAATATTGTTGTTATTATTTATTTTATTTGGGATATGCTCCAGTTAGCTGTAACTCTGACTTCATATAATGAAGGGATATTATTTAAAACCTTTTCCTCTGACCTGCCAGACGATCTAATCCAGGGGTGGGAACACTGGTCCTCGAGGGCCGTAATCCTGCAGGTTTTCCTGCTCCAGCACACCTGATATTAATCAAATGGATCCCCCAGTTCTGATCTAATCACTGGATACGTTTGGTAAATGTTAAAATAAAAAAAACTTTATTAAAACGGGGTGATTTTACATTTCTTCTTCAGGACATTCATGTTCATTAAATGTTTTATAAAAGGAGAGTCGAATAAATGTAAAAAATCTTGATAATGAACTGATTTAAGTACCACTGACAGAAATAAAATCAAATCTTTTTTTTTAATTAAACCTTTTTTAGTGACAAAGGATGTCATACTTCTTCTCCCCCCATCTCACTTTTTACTGATAACTTCCGTACCACATTTCCTGCCTTCAAAGAGTCTTTATTGAATAAAAGCGAGCACAATACGGAGACCAAATGCAGGCGGGGAGTAAACTTAGAGGAAGCAGAGCAGCACGTGGGTTTCCAGTTACAGCTTTTTACTGGACAGGAAGTCACTTTTCATTAAGCTTCAAACGCAAACAAAGTTTAGCTTATAGCACAACTCATAAAACTCTGACCTTATCATTACTGGGAATGATAGTGTTTGTTGGACAAGGTGTCCTATCTTAATGGATGTTGTGGAGTCCATTAACTCATCATTAGAGACCCTTTAAAGGACATTACCCTTCATCGCAGTAGTGTAGATACTGGCTAAGTAGCCCTTCATTTCAGGCTTTTCTACAGGAAATACTTTAATATCTTAAGAGTTGCTGGAAACCCTGCAGCCATATCTATTCTATTCAATTCTATTCTATTCTATTCTATTCAATTCTATTCTATTCTATTCTATTCTATTCTATTGGCATTTAGCAGATGCTTTTATCCAAAGCTACGTACATCAGAGATCTAACATAAGCCTCTTGTTGCAGAATTTCATATGTTATCTACAAGCAAAGCGTCATCCTTATGTGGTAACGGATGATGTGCCGTATGCAGGAATATGGCATATCTGATGCTATGAGTTAAAAAGCTCCTGTGAAGTGGTCACCGTCTCCTTTATTTTACCTACACCATGAGAGAAGTCTAAACAACCTTCACTGGATTCATTTTACACATCTTAACAAGGTCATCAGAACAGCATTGTTGATAGTTGTCAGCAAAGATGTCCGGTTGAGATAAGACAGGAAGCATTCCTGCTGCATTGTGGGAAAACCACCTGAGATGATGTGCAAGCCAAAATGTCATAAAACACACAAAGAAAACCTAATTACAGGTTTGTATTCTGCTTATTAGAATGAGGTAAAATACTTAAATGCATCTTTTCTCACTATGGATGTGTTCGTGACCCTGACTCGTGTTTCTGGGTGGAACGTATTGATCTGCAGTTCTATATGAGCTACAGTATGTTCTCTGGATTTATGGTCATGAGTTGCTTCATGTCTGCATGGGGGCAGAACTGCATCATGTACAGAAACAACTTAGAGCCACGCTGTGGTGTGATTAAGTTACAGAACATCACACTGTTTCGCTTTGACAAGGACAAAGTGGATACCTACAACACAGGTTGCATAGTTCCTGATCACGTCCATCACTTCATGACCACAGATTCATCTTCTACTCCTTCTTCCAGCAGATTAAAGCAACGTGTCCCGGACCCGATAGATCAACCTGAATTACTATTATAAGAACAGAAAGTACGAGCTGTACAGAAAATGAAGCGTACTTTTCCTCCCTCTCTTTCCATTTGGGCCATGTAGGAGGTTATGTGAACTGTAACTCAGTCATAGATGGACTGATGATTCAAACGGAAGACTTTATTCTGTTTTGAAAAGAAATTTAGACACAAATATTCAGGTTTCTGTTTCTTTGCATTACTGTGGGACACATAACTAATAAGTCATGGTGGTCTTCAGTTTGAAGAATAAGAACAAACAGAAAAATAAAAGAAAATAGGAGCAGAAATCTCTGCTTTGTTACGCTTGTTTGCTGATATGTAACAAAGCATTGTTTCCTAACTGCTTCTCTTTCCTGAGTTGTTGCATTTGATGGTTGATGTTCATCTTTTATGAGATTTTGTGTTTTTTATATACTTTTTTTTGGTTTCTTTGCATTGCTTTGTCTTCTAAACATCTGTTTTTATATGTTGTTTCTTTAAAATCTTCTGTTTTGTTGTTTATGGACACGTTTCTGTCATGTTTGCTGCCTTCTTTATGCACCTACGGGCCACTAGAATAAAAACAAGAGGCAGACAGGAAATGTGGGGGGGCTGGAGACAACATGTTAACTCTGTTACAAATATTACTGCTGGAGAAAAGTTAACAGTCCGGACCGTTTGAGTTTTCTAATTTAATCCTATGTCCCAATTCTTTACAATTTAGTGGCCTTCCCTTTTCAAATTAAAATGTTGAATTTACCTCTGCAATCAGTGCAACCAGAGTCTGCAACATCCATCACACTTATCCAGGTTCTTACATTTCACTGGTCGTACCCCATGAACCCCCCAGCGCTTACCTTTACGGTGACGCGGGGAATTCAAGTGACGCTCGGAAAATGCCTGGCTGGCTCGCCAACATGTTGTGGGAAAAGATCTTACAGACTCGGTCGCAGTGACATGGGAGCATAAGGTTTATTGGAATAATATACAGACAGATAGAGCCATGGCTCATGGTGGCGGGAAAGGGTCCGTGTAACTTGAGCCTCTTACTTTTATAGTGTCTTCTATCCAATGGGGGTTGCTCTATTTCAGACACCCCCATCATCCTCTCACATTCACCTTACATAGTACATCAAGTGACTAGTGATTACACAATGTCATGAGGCCTGTCATACTATATTCTTAGATCCACCTGCTGTAACCAGTGCAGATGTACCATCTTGTATTTTATGTAGATATCTTAAATTCCCTACAAGACCGCTCATCTTTGACTTACAGCATCTTTTAAACTTCATTTTTAAACAGGTCAGCCATAAACCGAACAGATTACAACAAAGACACGTGACACAAATCAATCTCCATCAGTCTTAAAATCCAATCTAGTGAATAGAATCTGAGCGTTGAGGCGACCAATTAACAAATCTCTCGGGTCGCATTCATTTTGATTATGAAGCAGACTGTGGATTCCTCACTCAGCAGAGCAGGGATGTAAAAAACATCACTTTATCTACACACATGACAAACTACTTCACTAAATGTATTAAAAGCACAGAAAGAACATCTTTTTATGCTCAAAGATATCAGCTATCACAGCATCTGAACATGTGAGGGACTGGATTAATGTCACGTCACCGCTGATGAGAAGCAGCACCTCCTCACCGAGTGTGTTAACAGACTCGCCCCTAACTGGTGGGGGCAAAGTGACGGGGGAGGAAGAGGAAGCAGAAGCTAATGCTGTTTAGCGGAAGACACCACATGTACAGTGAGTAAAACATGCAGGGCGTACGGTTTATTCATAAAACACACATGAGCACACACCTACTGTACGTCTATGTAAACAAATCAAAAGGACACACAAATGTTTTAATCCGCTCAGCCATTGTTGTCACTCAAGCATAATCCTGAGGTCGATGACTAGATTAAGACTGGAGGTGCATACAATCTAGTCAACGTGCCCACACACACACACACACACACGGTGCAGGTAAATCCGAGCTCTACAGCCACCAGCAGCAGCAGCTTCTTGCAGCCCATAAGAAAGGCACTGCATGAGGCATCTTAGTCTGAATGTTGTCTTCAGTGATGACTTCTGACTTTCCTGTTCAAAGCAGATTTATATGATCTGTTTGTCCGAAACGTTTTGCCCCACGTGAAAAATCCAATAAAAGTTTGAAAGTACTCCCAAATCAACTTAAAATGTATCATTCTGTTTATATTCACAAGTCTGAGGTGAGAAACAAACAACACAGCCTGGTTTTTACATCGAATCACACCGTTTATAAACACAAAGACAGAAAAAAAGGACACTGTCAGGTCATATCTGGCATCCATAACTGTGACCTTGTAACCATGGCAACCATCTGGACTTTTCACACCGCATTGTTCCACAATTCAATTAGATCAGCTGATCAATACCATACCAATATCCAATACCATGATCTCCCAGTGACTGAAATATACGCAGTCATTGGATGCTGTCCCCATGGAGACGGGTGTGCCGTGTACCACATGAAACCCTCATCTGAAAGCTCGTTATCAACTTAAAACTTCATTTCATGCTTTTTATCAGCTTAAATGTAAAAACAACTGCTTTAAAGTAGTTTAGAGCTCCATAAAAATAATGGCAACAAATCGTCCATCCATCTTTTCACTCCTCCATCCAGCCCTCCCCCTCTCCTCCCTTCCACTCCATGCCCCCCCTGTGGGGGGATTCAGCACACGAGGCAAACCGCACAGATGAAAGTGCCGTCGGTGATGCTCACCGCGTGGCACAAGTCCGTCTATAGAGGCCGCCGGCGAGCACTTCTGCCAAACTTCAGCTCGTTGTTCCGTCTCTTTGCTCAATCGTGACACTTTCTGCACCACCAAACCCCCCCGACACATTTTATCCCAACGTGAGCTGCCTGAATTTGAACACTTCACCATATTCTGTCTCCCTCATCAGATACTAAGCCTTTGTCTTCTTGCTGCACTGTAGGTGACGTCTGGTGCTGCCGTTTACTGGATCAGGTGAATCCATCCATCCATTTTCTACAGCTTTTCCCTGAATGGGGTCACAGGGGGGCTGGAGCCAATCCCAGCTCACAACGGGTGAGAGGCGGGGTACACCCTGGACAGGTCGCCAGTCCATCACAGGGCCGGATCAGGTGATTATTAAAAATTACGTAATTAAAAGGTCATTTTCACCACTCCACCAGAGTGTCATGCAGCCATTAAAAACATTTGGATTTGAAAAGACGTCAAAAGACATACAGACTTTCATAACTCTAAATTAGAAATGTCCCCATTCAGTCATCAGGTTTGATTTCATTAGAAACTGAACACTCGTTGTGGGCGTGACCTCATTAACACCACATAACACACTTTTGTATGCATATGCACATACCAGTCGGAGGCTAATATCAAGTAATCAATACCAGAGTCCGGAGGCCAATAAGCAGGTGTCAGAAGACCAATAACAAAGGAAATGGTTACTGTGCAATCATTGTCTCCAGTTTAGAGATTTAGAGACAAGACAGTAGTGGTAAGAGAGGGAAAATGACGTAAGCAGGAAATCGAGCATCCAGGTGGCCTTTATCACACTCAGACATGGGGCCAAGATTAGATTAAGAGTCTGATTTAAAACTTGCACCAAATAAAAAAAACTGAGAAGTGTGAAAAGATTTCATACAGTAACAAATTAGAGGCTAAAACTGTGATCATTGTGAGTAATGCATCTAATAAAGTGTCCTTTAAAGGAGATATATGATGCTTTTAAATCCTTTAAACATGTAAATCATTCATTTATTGTCTGTATAAAGTAGAACCGCAATGCTTTGGTCTGAATTCCTGCTTATTCTCGC
>JBAMHV010000005.1:17570787-17584767 GCA_037177535.1 Pseudomugil gertrudae | reverse complement strand
TAGCGTGGGTTCTCTCCGTGTTAGCGTGGGTTCTTCCCGTGTTAGCGTGGGTTCTCTCCGTGTTAGCGTGGGTTCTCCCCGTGTTAGCGTTTGTTCTCTTATATTTAGCTGGTGGCTTATGGGGTATTATCCTGCCATTTATCAGGAGCACGTTTGGTAGATTTGAGAGCGTTAACGGTTGTATTTTAGATGCTGCTCTCTCTTAAAACACTCAAAACGTCTCTGTTTGCACTCAAATCCGTTTTGCCTGCTGTCAGAAAGACCTTTCGTGGCTCTGTTCCTTTGTCCTCCAGATGATGATCCCACTCTGCTTCCACAATGTCGCTGTGCAGGCACTGGGAACCATTCTTCACTCCATAAAACCTGCTGACAGACTTTCAGATGCATTATCTGTTGGGTCTTTCCCGATCTGCTGCTCTTATCCCTGCGAGACTTGTGCGTCCAGTCGTTGTGGACTCACGAGGAGCACAGGGCAGTTAAAGATGCTGTGCCAGTATAAATCCAGCTCCAAACTGCTCAACAAACACATTCCTCTGATTTGATCAGTAAAAATGCAGCAAATACTTGTAAAGACCCTCAGAGAGTCTGAAAAATCCTTCCTGTCTTCACCTTTGTGTTAGAAGCATGACTCTGGCTCCCAATGTCCCCACAAATGTCTGTTTTTGCATCTTCTTCCTGAACATTTTACGCTCAGAAACAGTGCAAGGTTCATCATATCACTTCAGGCTGCTGAGACACATTTCATTTCCAGCTTCCCAACCTTATTATTTGGAACTGCGGGTCACTGGGGGTTAAACAGATTTGACCGGACATCATTAGGCTTTGAATAAAGGTCATAAAAGCCCCTTAATGGATCAGGGGAGCATTATCTCAGTCGATCTGAAATCGATCCCAGGCATATTGATTTAGGTAATTAGAGAAATAAAGGGGGGGTATATGAAAAGACGGATAGCAGTTGTTTCCAGATCTTCATCAGTCTGGGATGGAACTGGTTACACTCAGTACTGTGTCTTAAGCTGATTGCATCCTCCCATGATACGATGACTGCAGCTTATTAGCTGTGTGTGTGGTCTCCCCCATCTGTCATTACGCATGCTGCATGTGTAACTTTGCTGCCACCTAGTGATTCGTCCCACTAAAAGAGATGATGGAGAAGACGAGCAGGGGTTGTGCAGAAGTATATTCAGCATGAAATGGTAACGAGAAAGAGAAAATCAGGAAAATACAAAGGAACCGAGGGCTGGATTCTTGGAGAGATGATAAGCAGTGATGGAGTCAAACATAAGACCTTTAAGAGCATAAATTATTCAAGTGTAGTCTGCCATTTCCACTTTGATCTGCAGGACCGGGGGAAGCCTTGGTGGGACTAATTAAACAGAGACAGAGAGGAGAGATGGAGCGCATGAAGACAGTGAGGGGAAGAAAGAGAGCAGACAAAGCTCCTCACTAAAACCGGACAATAAGGAGAGATTAGGTAGAATATGGGAAATAAAGCGGAGATTTATTTTATCATTATTATTATTCATGTTTGGTTATTTCTGAAATGAGACAGTTAAATTAAGAACCCTTCAGTTTATGCAGAGGAATAATTATTGTGACAACATAACAGATCAATCCAAGCAAAGCCCACACCTCAAACGACCCTGCATGCAACAATGTTCATTACCCAGCTGACTGATTTAAAGTTGTGTGAGTTGCACATTTCACACACTGTCATGCATGATTTCCCCCTGCAGTGATAAACATATTTACAGTGGATGACACTGTGGCGTGAAAAGAAGTGACTGTCACCACTGTCGCAGCCAACTTGGCAATTACGGGGCTGTGATGGCGAGTTCTGTGTGTTGCTCTGTCAAAGGCAGGGGCTTTTTATCACACAAAGAAAAGGGCAAGAAAAGAATCAGATTCTGACCATTAAACTTTATCCGGATGTAAACATCGGGATAAGCTGAAGATGTGTAGCCACACGGCCGTGTTTTTTATTTTTATGCAGCATTCATACAGCATCATCTCACAAGCTGCTTACATGGATGATCATATTCATCAATACAAACAGGCTGTAAGAGTCATGAAACTCTCAGACTGTGATGAATGTGCAAAGTTTAAATGGCCAAGAAAGCTGAAGCTATGTGTGTTGGCCCTGTGATGGACGGGCGACTACTTTATTGTAATAAGTTTAAAATATAGACCTTTAAGACATATCTTAAAAAAAGGTATATATACCCTTTAACAAAATCAGAAAAAACCCAATAGATGTTTTTCATATATTTATCAGTTATTACCCTGGAATAGGTCACAATGATCTTACTGTATCCTTCTGCTTTCTGCTTTGTGCAGGGGACCAGTATCACATGGTGAACAACAAAGTTTTGAGTAAAGTTTCTGCCATAAAAAATACCCAAATGAAACAATGTGTTGCAAACATGCAACATCAGGCCATAAGGGGTTAATATGTAGCTTTAGCCAACAGCTAGTTAGCTTAGTTAACTTACAATCTGTATGAGTTTCACAGATACTACAGATGGCAGATCATATATGAACCTAAATGTTTAGTGCAACTTGACATGCCTAAATACCAAACAATTGGCAGATAAATGTAATATCTGGAAAGGAAAGTGTTAGCTAGTTTGCATTATGTCCTTAATAAAACATCTTTCCACTTCAATATCTGTAGTGATTTTCAGCTTAAATAGCAACCATGACCATAACCTGCCTCAACACAATCAGATACTCATAGTGCTCTGCATGTCGCCATAGACTACATGGTTAACTTAACAAATGAAAAATACAAGTGTATCATTACAGACACATCATATACCAATGTGCTGAGCAGTAACAAATACCTAGCCTCACTTAGCTGCATAACAAAGCAGAAAATTTACAACCCAACATACTTTAACTTTGCTTTAACTCATCCATGTGATTTTGTAAGGGGTAGGTGGGTAATGGACTCAAAAGGACCAGTTACAGACTGAAAGGATATAATGTTTAATAGTGAAATGGTGCAGTCACTCATAATGGAATATAGTCTGTACCACCACAAAACAGGAGGGGCTATGATGTCCACTTGTTTGCAGGAGGGCCAGGAGAAGTGAGCCCGGTTGGGTCCAGAGCCAGTCAGATCAATCCAGGAGGGGGCCAGAGGCTCAGAGAGGGGTCAGGTCAGAATCAGGTCCAAACATCGACAGAGCAGGTTCAGGTACAGGCTGGAGAGTCAGAATCCTAGTGAGGTTAGCAGACAATCTTGCAGAGAACTGAAGATGCTCCTTAAGAGAGGAGTGGAACAGGTGAAACTGATTGCAAAGAGTTAGCAGGAAGCATGCCCAAATAAGGCATGAGTCAGAGAGTCAGACCAGAAACTAGGACAGATTTCACAAAGATCTTACCTTTGGACTGTTATCCAGAAGTTGTGGACATTTACTGGGTAACTAGCAGCTGCTCGACAACTCACTGAGACTAGGAGGTTACAGATCGTGGTTTAGGATCGTGCATTATTAAAACCACAGATGCAGCTAAAAAACATTCATGTCTTCCCAGTATTACTGACGAAAGATGGCTTTATCTGTGACAATGAAGAGTACAATTATACCTCAAATTAGCCTAATTTTACTAACTGCATATCTCAAATTATACTTCAAATACAGTGACACCTTTTTTAAAAAAATTTTTTTTTAATTATTATTTTTTATTTTTATTTATTTTATTTTTTTTTACATTTTTATTTATTTATTTTTTTTATTTATCTGTATTTTTTATTTATTTTTTAAAATTGACACCTAAATTGACACCTAAATTAAAAGATGTCAAGGCAGAGCCAAAGCAGCACGTGTGATAACTAGAATTCAGAAAAGTAGAATAGGAGGCAAGCCATTTGTTATGTTGCTCTTTTATTTTTGGTTTTGGAAAACAGACACCCTCTTAACACCTAAAACTAGGGCTGGGCTGGGTGAACACGAGCCATACCTTTAGTTATGTTATTATAGACTTAGTCTGCTGGGAAACATCCAGTGATGGACCAAGCCCATCTCTATACTCTTTAATGGCATTACTCGTGTAATCAACTGGTCTTCTCTTTTCTTTATCTGCAGACATCCCTGGCTTGAAGTCCGTTTGCATGTTGAGTCCTCATTCCTGTCTGCTTCACCTCCAACCTCCTGCAGGAGGGTTTCCTTCCTGTTACATACTGCGGCCCACCCCTTTGTGCTCAGCATACGGGATTAAATCAAAGAGAAGATTCAATGCAATCTGTTTGTTTCTCTCGTTAGGCAATTCTCTCTTATGTAAATACAGTTACTAAAATGAGGCTACTTTGGATAATGAAATGGATTATTCAAATGGGTAATAATGTACACTGAATTGGATTGAATTGAACAGTGTATGTACAGTAAGAGTGTCTTGAAATGAGCTGCGTGAACTGGTGGTATACCGATAAAACTGTTGAACCAAAGTGATCTCATTGACATAATCCATTACATTACATAGAGAAAAAATGGATGATCACCACTTAAAAATGGGAATAATCAGGGAACGAACGTATCGTGGAAAGGAAGGTGTAGAGGAGGTGTATAGGGAGAAAACTGGGACTTGAGAAAGACACCTCCATCCCTCTGTGATCCATTGAAGCTATAAATACCACTGTGAAGTAAACAGATCCAGAACATTTGACTCACCTGCCATTTGAAGTTCATTGCAGCAAGCCGCTTTGAACAGCCACAAGTGGCGGACGACACGTCAAACATAAGTGCTTTGACGAAATATTACAGGTGAACATTGTGGATGGGGGGGGGTAGTGCACTAGGAGTGCAATTTAGTAGTCAATAAAGCAAGCGGCAGCAAACACTAGGGAGCGGAGATGGACATAATCCATCCACAGGCAGACACACACATGAGGGAAAAACAAAGCGGCCATTGTCTGTTTGATTGCCCCAGCTCGTCAACATATCGGTTTCCATGACAACACAAGACTGAGCGAGCTAACAAGTGGTAACCTCACAGAGCACAGCAACACATCCTTTCTGCTTTTTACAACCAGGCTGTTAATCAAGCAACATGCTGGAGTTCATCAAAAGATCTCACATTGCTACCTGTCACTGGAATCTGGACGCTGCTAGCGAACCACTCGAGGTTTAGTAGCCTACTGATACGGATCAGAAATGGTAATGGTGGTTTCTGATGCTCTGAAGTAGTGCGAGTGTGTTCTGAGCCCTTAATGTACCGTTTCATTAACTTCGCAGAGTGTTGCCAGACTTTCCACCAACGTGGAGAAGGGGTGGAGCAGCTGGTAAACTGTGATCAACATGTAGTTTAGATCTGAATGTACAGATAAAAGTATGGGGAAGTGCCAAAAAATGCAGTTCACCCCTCATCTGCCGGGGGCTCCAACATACAGTCAGTCCCCATGGAGTCCTGTGTTAAACAGGCCAACTTCACAGCAGAAATAAACATGTTTACAGCCTGGTACAAAAGCCCAAAACAAACATTTTTAGGTTTATTAGGTCAAGTTTACCTTCATTACAACTGTGATGGGGGTGAAATTTATTTTAGAACTCATCCATTTAGATCAGGGGTGTTAAGATCCAGTCCTCGAGGCCCGGAAATCCAGCAGATTTTATTGTTTACCTGCATTAACACACCTGATGCAAATCAAATAGATCCAACAGCTTCTTATCAACCTATTAAGTAATTTCAGTCTGCTGTGTCGGAGCATGGAGACAACAAAAACCTGCTGGATTCCCTCGAGGACCTGAGTTTGACACCCCTGATTTAGATGAAGTTCAATCTTGAAATTCGGCATAATTAGAGTTGTGTCCTTTTGATTGACATGCATCCCGGTATGAAGGTGTAGCACAACAGCGTGTTTTAGATTTATCCTAGCCTACCTCTGTTAGCAGGGTAGCTCCTGTCAGCTCGGTTAGCTTTTAGCTACAGATAGCTCGTAGTTTGTTAGATGGTTATCATCCACCTTTATGCTCACAACTACTTTTGCCTATTTTTGGGAGTTTTCTGGGAGTTATGCTTCTAAGATGGCCGCAGTTTGAAGCGCCCACTGAGCTTCATTTCACCTAGAGGTTTTTGATTACCGATAACCATCAGTACCATTGACGTTTTTATATACAGTCTATGGTAAAGACATTCATTTGACACGTGACTCTGGCAACCATGTTCCAGCAGCCTCACGATGAGAAGGTTGCTGGTTTGAGCCTCAGCTTGGCCAGTGGCCTTCCTTGTGCAGAGTTTGCATGCTCTCCCGGGTTTCCTCCCACCATCCAAAGACATGGCGCATTTTATGAACCATTACCTACACCCGAAGAAGAACAGAAACTTAAATGCTCCATCTTCAGAACATCTACACAAAGACTTCATTAGCAGAGCTGTGTCATGATGGACTCACAGCGTGCATTTTATGACATAAACACATCCACAAGAGATGTGAATCCAGTGGTGGATGTGTGAAACATGGTTTCCTTTGTATAGGATTCATATAAACCGATAAATGAAAATCCTATTCGTCTCCTCTTTACCTCTCGGTTAGCTCTTTAGTGTTATTATTCAAGTGCAGGATAATCTAATAGACTTTAATAAAAACCCCTCGCTGCCTGAGAGATGCCAAGAGGCTGTAGTCTAATCTTCTTTGAGGGGAAGTCATTCTTTCAGGTGTTACAATGGAGGGAGAAGGTTTGCAAAAGGAGGACGTGTGCTAGCGTATTTCACTTACAGTTTAGTTTTGAATCCAACAAGGTAATTCAGATGCCTTTATCAGATCGAGTGGTTAACACGGGTTTGTTATCAGCTAGCTTACTGGCTGACATTTATCTCATTATGCAATCAGTCGGACATGTCGGTGGGCTCTGTTTGCGATCAATAATAGCAAAGACAAAAGCACTCCTGTTCTGTTCACATCAAAAAAACACACACACAACAACGATTTCTCAAAATACGAAGATCAACATTAATATTCATTCAACATTGATCCGTCCTCCTCCAAAGAAAGCATTTAGTTAGATGAAAAAAGACCCCTGAAGCTGTCAGAAGTGGAGTACCATTGTGGAAACATGGTGAAATAAAGGTCCCTGAACTGCTTTCAATCAAACATCTGTGACTAAAAAACAGCATTTCACACAGTAAGCTAAAACAAATGTGTAAGGGCAGCTTGACTGATTTCATGCTTTTAAGTTTCTATTTGAAGAAGTGCTTCTATAACAAGGAAAAGGGATTAAGAAAAACACTTGCCTTTCCAAAGGAGACTGTGAAACGTCTATTAAACCAAAGCCTCGGGTGGTGTGAAATGATGAGATTTACACAACCTGCTACTCATGTGCACTTTAGGTGAGCAGCTTATCGTTTCGTCTTGTGAGGGAGTCATCCACTCTCGCAACAGAGTCCACGTTGCCAGGTTTCAAGGGCTTGATGTTCAGAGTACTGGGTTTTACACTTGTACTGGTGTCACTGGAAGGCTTAAAGAGGTTAGTGCGGAGGTTAGAAGTTTACCAGAATTAGAAAAAAAAGCAGCAAACACTAACAAAGACTTTGTTAAGGATTAGCTCTCACTCTTTAAGAGGAGCTGGCATTATCATTTCCACTCAATTAACTCTTAAACTCGAGTGCCTGTAGATTAGCTCTGCCCCATCCGGGCTCTAAATGAGTTGTAATTATTTCAGTGTGAGGGAGAGCGTTCTCCCTGGGTGACATCCTCCTGAGAATGAGACTGTGTTTTCTGCTCGGTTCACTTTCCAGAGGCTTCCTTAGACGTCAGACACGGAGGATGATGATGAAATGCGAACGTGCACAACTCCTGCTTAACTTTGATGTTGTCAACAGGTCGCGTCTCGCTGGTATTGTTCAAACCAGGGTTGCAGTTTAAGATGTAGACTTTTTGTGTTATCAAAACTTTTTTTTTAGACGTTTTGATAGAAGTTTATCTCAAAAAGTGTAAATGGAAACGGGGCGGTGTCTCAATCAGCGCACTAACACTACTTTATGTGCATGCAACACTATGTTTAAGTGCGTAGTGTGTTTACATCATCCATCCATCCATCCATTTTCTACCGCTTGTTCCCAGAGCGGGGTCGCGGGGGGGCTGGAGCCTATCCCAGCTGCCAACGGGCGAGAGGCGGGGTACATCCTGGACAGGTCGCCAGTCCATCCAGGTGTTTACATCAGTGTTTCTCAAACTTATTCAGTCCAAGGACCATTTAACCTTTACAATTAAAAACTCATGGACCACCTAACTTTAAACAAGCCAAGAACAATAGGGCAATATAAACAAGTTTACAACACAGAATGCAGTGTTTACAATATTTTTTATTGTAAAATATCTGTTATTTTATATTTTCATCTTTTAAGTGACCCTGTCTGAAGCCACCGCTCCATAGTTATATGCATATAAGACGGTTTGGTGTCATGAAACTGAGTAGGACAACATTTCCAGTTAATTCAAATAAATTTAGGATTGTCATGTTGTTCACCTTGTGGACCACCAGGGGGCGCTCGCGGACCACTAGTGGTCCGGGGACCACACTTTGAGAAAGGCTGGTTTACATTGACATTTAACTGAAAAAGGTCAGTCTCGGATGCTGCTCTAAAATTTGCCAGTAATCTAGTGTGAAACGGTGGACACTTCGCGTACTAAACTGACGCCATCTTGCTGACATAGCGGAAAAGGAAGTGCTGGAATGGCGGCAAACAATACGGCGGTAAGCTAATTACCGCCAACAAGCTAATTTGTATAGACGTGAGTATGAAGTTATTTCATTAGGATTCTCATGTATACCACAGCTTGCTACATATTTATTGTTGTGCTTACAATAACTCATGGATCTGGTAATTTGTTTGTGACTGCGATTATGTCATGGTTTGGAGGCACGAAGATGGGGTGAGGACCCAATTGCAGGCAGGAATTGGCAGGAGGCAGCAGGATTGCAGATTAAAGATTTATTTAACATAGAAAACGACTGAGGCAACAAAACTAAGACTATTCATTAAACAGTGCATGCAACGCAATGTACCCGCAACCAAAAGTGAAAACCCCAGGACTAAAATCCAACCAAACAAGACCCAGGTGCACATAATCAAACACAGGTGGAACTAATGAACACAAGCAGAACAGGCTGAACAGAACATGAAATGAAAAAAACACCACACCAAGTGTCCAAATCATGACAGATTATTGATCCAGTACCGTTAGCATACATAAAAGTTAGCAGTTTTTAGCCGTGTGGTAGACACAAGGTAATCATTTTGGCGTGAAGAAGAATTATCTAACAGGTCATGCATCACTACTGGTAAGTGCCCAACGTCCAGTGTTTCATTTGAGACAGCACTAACCCACGGTAGTGCACTACACTACACTAGACACTACATTCCAGTGCACTACGGTATTGAGACAAAGTATGATCGCATTTACGTATTCCCAGATGTCACATATTAGGTCATGTGACCTGTTAGGATAGAGAGGTACGGAGCAACCAACCAGGAAATGCAGAGCATTAGGGAAATGAGGGGGGATGGTTTGGAAAAGCTGTAGACCATTTTCCGCAACATGAAAATGAATGAATGAAAAATACTTTATTGATCCCAGAGGGAAATTCATATTGTAGTAGTTTTTTAAATAAAAAAAAAAGTTAATGAAGGGTCTTCACTGTTCTTGTTGGGATGGTGCTGTCCACACAGGAGTCCATATAATCCATCATACACTCAGTCAAGCTGTTGAAACCCCAAAATGCTTCGTGATAACATTGCACGTGCCGAGATTTGCAGCTTGTGCAGTAAACACCGTATAATGGGAACACCTGCAAATGGAAATAGTAGTGTAAGATTCACATGTTAAGTCATGGGTTGGAATTAATCTGTTAAATGTGCTAAATCTATTTTTGCAGTGTAGAGTATTTACATATCTGTTGATGAGGTTCATTTTTATAGGTTTGGCTGTTTATGTTTACATTCCTAAACAGGACTGATAGTTATTTGAATCTGCTTTTGTGTTTCTTCTGCATTTACCTCAGTAAGATCTTTCAAGCTGCTGCTTGGCTAGCACTGTCACATGTGGGGGGGAGAATAGGGAAGTGCCAGTTCGGTGTGTTCGGTGTTAAGTGTGGAGACAAGTAAAGTGCTGCTCTAAAAGAAATCTGTCTCCATCCTGTCGTTATTCATCTAAAGAGTGAACTCATCACCACTTAGCGGACCCTCATGTTACAGTAGTTTTTCCAAACTTAACAAATATTGCTTTTACTTTGCGAAAAGCGGTAATGGAAACACAGCGAGTGTCTAATAGAAAGGCTCTCTGGCTGCAGTGATGGTCCTTATTGTTTATTTTTGTAGACTTTCATGTCAAAGGTCATCAAAGCACTAGCTAAGTCAGAACATATCTTCTGCCAGGATCCAGAAAAAGTAATGCTGCTTATATTCTCTTATAGAGTTTCTAAAGCTAAGCTGTACGGCTTCTTTTAGATGCAACATGAATGTGTAGCGGGTGGTAAATGCAAACTATGGTTTCTTATGTTTTTGAGCAGATATAGAAGCAACAGGTGGGTAGTTCTGTTTGTCCAGTAATCAGATGTTTCACAGTGACGTTTAGTTGGTCTTCAATCCACCATCATGCTGGGCCTTGTTGCTACTGCACATTGGTCTCAAAAGTCTTTAATAACACCAGAGAAAATGAGATTTTTCAGAAAGACTTTAATGAAATAGAGTTGCTAAAGACAAACATAAACATAGCACCAAAGTTCAGGATTTATTAACCAAATAAGTTCTGATTTGTGCACCAGTGTATTCAGCGTCCCAGGAACTCTTACACTGATAAACATTCTGTGTTGTTCACAGTGAAAACTATGATTTAATACAGTAATTTTATTTTTTAATGAACTAGCCTAATCTTAATTACCATGTTAAAGCTTTAAATGCGGTTGCTATGAATCGATTGAATAAAATGCGGCTAAAACGCAGCATTTGCATCACATGCAAACTGCTAGTGGGGAGACCGGCTGGGTGGGTTGAGAACGAGATGTGTTTTTACACACAAGCAAGGACAAACGCGCCACGCACACACCAAACATATTCAGTGAAGCAGCAGAAAAGGTGCGTCTAAAGAAATCTGATTAGAAGTTGTGATTTTAAAGATGGAGAAATAAGTAATAATAATAATAATAATAATAATACATTTTATTTTCGAGGCGCCTTTAAGGACCCAAGGTCACCTTACGAAACCATTAAAATAAAGAAAAACATGAGAATTAAAATCAGTTTAAAACATAAAAAAAACATCATAAAGCAAACAGTTAAAAAAAAGTAGCCCTACTACTACTACTCAGGTGAAACACAAAAAACAGGTTAAGCTGTTGACTTTTTAATGAGGAAAATACTTGAAATCAAGCAGCGCAAATAGTTACTTTCTCCACTAACTAGTTACTAGTATTTTAGACAAATTCGGTTACTTTTTAAAGTAACATTCCTAGTGTTACACCTGCACCAGGCCCTGTAATGGACACACCCACTTCGACCAGACTTCTGCGCAGCAACTCACCTGATTACTAACAACATTCACCTGTCATTCATTCCATCTCCAGCTGTATATGCAGTAACTCTTCATTCATTCCCTGTCGGACCTTGTACATGCTTCACAGCCATCTCACCAGTTCCCGGTATCGACTCCCTTACCTTTTCCCGTGGATTTATTCTCGTTGGATTTACTGCCTGGTTCTGATCACTGCCTGCTTCCTCGACCACGATTCTCGCCTGCTCCCTGGATCTTCCTGCTTGTTCTCCTGGATCTCTCGGTATCGACTCTTGCCTGGACTCTGGACTTCGAGCTTTGGATTATCCTCTCTACAAGATCACCTGGACTTTGTAAATAAAAACCTTAATCGTGTTTCTGTCTCGGAGGTCCTTCATTACAGTTGTAGACACACACACACCTGTAATTATATTTAATTATTTTACCTGGTTAATGTGATCAGATTGTTGATCAGCTATGAAACATTGCGGCGTGCCGTACGTAGCTAGTCATTGTTGTAGTCATTGGTACATCTTTCAAAGTGAGTGGCAGCAGTAGGTGCGCTGTTTTCCTGATGCATCTGGGTTATGCAATCAGAGACAGCAGGGTTATTGTGTTTGTGTGTGTGTGTGTGTGTGTGTGTGTGTGCATCCTCACACTGCAATTACAGAAGTTATTAAAACTGAACAACACCTGTACTGAAGCCACTGCAGGAACATCTGGTCTGTTAAACACTTTTCTTTGCCTTGTTTTGTCGTTTGTGCACAAACCTGCAGATTACATCCACACACACACACACACACACAGTGATACTTACTGCGTGAAAGTGGAGCAAGACAGCGTGAATGCTAAGATGAAGATGATGAAAGATACTACTGATACTGATTACATCATGTGTGCAGGACATGCAGCTGGTGAAGATGAACATACCACTGAGCAAGACACGTCATCCTGAGAAGTTTAGCATTTAATCGTTGACAAGCACCCATGACATCGCATTTCCCAGCATCACAAAGCTAATATTTAGATTAGTTTAGACAATTAACCTGGCTCATGGGAAATAAGACATGGCAGTTAAGAAGTGAGGAAGACGTTTAGTGTTTCTCTAAAGGATCACATGTATGTGTCAAACAAGTGTGCGCTTCCCCCGATCAACCTGAGGAGTAAACAGATATTACATGTGATAATTCACATGTTTTCTGTTGGAATCTATTATCTATACCACTTTATCTATTTCAGGGTTGCAGAGAAGCTGGAGCCCATCTCAGCAGGCGAGAGGCAGAGTGCACAAACGCAGGGTGAAGGGGCACACCCAGGGAAAGATTTACAAATCCTCAATAGGTCCTTCTTCAACCGTACAGTAGTACCATGCGGGCCTTTTCTTTTCTTTAAGAAATAAAAACAAAAAGTGAAATTATGTGGAATAAGTATTCCCTCTTCATCCATATGAGCACCGACTCAATGAGAGTTTTTCTTTAATTGCATGCAGAGGACATATAAAGAGGTTTAACTGACATATAAAATACCGGCAAAAGCTGTGATCTATTCCTCATTTCTTTATATTTTGTTACAAAGGAGTCAGAATAATGTTAGAATCATTTTGGAAAGGACTTCTCCGGGTTTTCTGAAGGCGTTTTGAAGTTTTGCTTTGAACATTGGCTGCTTGTGAACCCGTGTTGTCTCTACACATAACCACGTTTTCCTGAATTGTGAAGAAATAAAAAGCAGAACTGGACTGAAAATCTGTGGTAACAGCTTCTTTTTTTTTTAGCAGAAAAATGTGAGAACTCCATCCATCCATTTTCCATATCGCTTCATCTAATTCAGGATCATGGGTAGCTGGAGCCTATCCCAGCAACCATTGGGCAAGAGGCGAGGTACGCCCTGGACAGGTTGCCAGCCCATCACAGAGCCAACACAAATCTACAAACAACCACACACACACACACATACACACACAACGTGAGGAGAGCATGCAAGCTCTGCATAAAAAGGCCACTGCCTGAACCGAAGCTCGAACCACCGCACCACAGTGCATGGGCATACACATGAAAAGTAACTAAAGTAATTAAAAATTTTAAGCTGGTTAAGTTGTTTTTTTTTTTTCACGGTAATCTTGTCATCAATGGGTTGGATTCATATTTCAATTCAATTCAATTTACTTTATTTGTATAGCGCCACTTCACAACAGTGTCATCTCATTCACAGACATCATATTGGGCCAATTCATCAAAAATAGCCTAGATACAAGAAACCAAAAGACTGCATACAATCTTGATTTCCTGGGTAAGCATGAGGCGACAGTGGGAAGGAAAACTCCCTTTTAACAGGAAGACAAAACCTCCGACATGTGGAACTATGAGGCCTTTCATATATAATGGAGCTTGATCATGAAGCGCTTTATATGTGAGAAGAATTTTAAACTCTATCCTAAATTTAACAGGAAGCCGATGAAGAGAAGCTAAAACTGGAGAAATATGATCTCTTCTGCT
>JBAMHV010000005.1:17542296-17559429 GCA_037177535.1 Pseudomugil gertrudae | reverse complement strand
AAGAAAGAAAGAAAGAAAGAAAGAAAGAAAGAAAGAAAGAAAGAAAGAAAGAAAGAAAGAAAGAAAGAAAGAAAGAGGGGTTGGGGGGAATCGGGGCCATCATGACCTGCAGTTGTGGGATTTTTCCCTGCAGATTCAGGCTCTGGTTGTTGAAACGAGCAGCGGGATCGATACTTTGTATGAATACTCATACATATTCTCTTTGATGATGGGGCGTTATTAATTACGTTTTTGGGGGGTGTGGGGGGAATATTTCCCATCATGTATGCGCCTGTGTGCGTAAATTACCACTTCTTTAACCCTTCCGGTTAAACAGCGAGACAGATAAATAAAAAAGTAACTGTTTGCGTTGCGGTGTGAATAAATGATCCCTGTAATCGGCTGTATTGATATCATAACGTCCTGCTCAGTGGTAAGCTGAGCTGAAGGCCTGGGAGCATGTGGAGACTGAGGGCACTTCAATTATTCAGCAGCAGCTGAAAGGTGTGTTGCTCTTTCTCAGGCAATAAGCGAGGTGTGTTGAGGGGACACTTTGTGCCTTATCTGTTTAAAAGCAGCAGGTTGCAGGTAGAACAAATGAATCTAGACTTCTGCATCCACCAAACAGAGGAAATGAAAGTTTGAGAGGAGGAGAGATAAAAGAAAGACACAGAGAGGAGAAATTGTGTTTACTTGAGATGTTTTCATGCAAGGAAGACCATTTTTGACAGAATGAGGATGGAAGCTCTGTTTAATTGTTGAAGAATGCATGCACTTTTACAGTGTACACACACACACACACACACACACACACACACACACACCGATGCAGTGGGTGGCTGTCATCCATGGGAGCAGACTGGGGGAATGTGAGGGGAGGGGTGGGAGCCAACACACCCCAAACTTAATAATTTATTGGATGCCAGTAGCAACAAATGAGTATGTGACCAGAGCGAAGGAAGACAGCAACCTCTTTATTAGTCACCTTCAGTTATCATCAGAAGCCAAACCAGCGTAGGACCAACCATACTGCATGCAACACACACACCTGCAGCATGTACACACACACACAAACACGTACATATCAGGTTACTCTGCAGAAACATGAAGCCAGTTTGAGGCCAGTGGATATCTTTTAGAGGAAGGAGACACTATCTCCTGTTCCTTTGCATTTTTCTTTTTTTTATTACAGTTTAAGACCTTAAATACAGTGAGATCTTATTCTACTGGGGATGCACTTAAAAGACCCTGAATCTTATTAGTTTTTTTTATTATTTAAGTACATTTTTTATAACAGATCTTTAAACACAAACTTCTCCCAATCTCCTGCATTTTGATATATCTGGATTATTCATAGATTATTCGTGGATTTAAGCAGCATTTGGGAAAGATTGACATCATCTACGCCACTTAGACAAAACCTGGTTGCATGATAGACCAAATCAAGTGCATAAGTATTGGTAGTAGTTCTGGTTGTTGTGACTTTTGTTAAACCTCAATAATATTTAAATATACACATGATCACACAGTTAATCCCTTCTGTTTGCAGTTGCATAAACTCTGCAAGCACAGGTGAACTTCTCAGAGACTGTTTGAGGTCAATATATCTGCACACTATCACAGTGCACCGAGCAAATATTTATGTTTTGTGCTGGTTATTCCACCAGGAGCATAAGCTCCTATATTCAGGTACATAGGTGCTTCTGTTATTTATTTCTATCCAGTGAGTGGTGCTATAGCATACATTTGTTTTACACTCCCAAAAAGAGAGCAGGAAATCAGAAAGACAAAGGAGCGGTGCAGCCATCATATATAAGAGACACTCAAAGAAAACTCACTTATATGCATTTGCTTAATTCGTTCAACGGGTCCGAAGAACAGTATTATACACCCCATTCATTATTCAAGTCCTCTCCATTATCAAAGCGCCCAGAGAAATAAGACTAACCCAGCCAGAAATAACTCACTGTGGCGTGATTTTTCCCTCTCTCTCTACAAAGCACTTAGCTGGTCAGGTGCAGGCCCGCGCACAAATCCAGATTAGAGTAGATATAATCACACAGGATGCACAACATTATAATCTTCTCCAAGAAAATGTGGCTTCTGTGTAGCGAAAGATGGAATAGAGGACATGAAAAAGGAAAAGCAATATTTTTCCAGAAGGCACTGCAAAGAGGGAGTGGTTGCACCTGGAAAGAGGGGATGAAATGAAAAACAAGGAGGTATGAGGAAATGCTGAATGAAGTAAAATGAATTAAGTTCAGTCTGAGGGGAACATTTAAAATACATTAAACACACCAGTGTGAGTGAAAAAGATGAACAACAGGTACTGGAACCCAAAAAGAAATGATGAGTTGGATGGAAAAGAATGAGGAGAAAATAAAAAACTACACCTCAAATCTCTCCAGACAGACATGTCTGTTATACTCTGACTGTCTGGATTTAGTTCTTTTCATTTCCAAGTTGATCACGTCAAGGTGAGTGCATCCCCACTGGCTCGGACAGTCTGACACTAAACCCCTGTGACAGCAGGAGCCCCCGGAGGAGCCACTACAGAGAGGACCGGGAGGCACAAGGAAGCTACAAACTCCTGCAGAGCAGAGAATTCCTCCCATTCAAAGTCCTGTCCGTTTAGATTTCCAAGCCCAGCTCATTAGCGTTTCACACGGCATCTTTTATTTATACTCTTTAATTTGTGTGCAGGGCAAACAGCAGTGTGGTTTTACATCAAATCTCCAGCAGAATAACGGCCTTCCCAGCACATGTCTCTGCTCCAGTTTGTGCACATGTGGAGGAAGGAAGCAGAGAGACAGGAAGAAGCTGTAGTGATTATCCGGCATGAAGATAAAGATTCAATGCAACCAAACAGTGCTAGAAACTAAAAGAGAGGGAAAGTGGGTTTAATACACTGATTTTTTAGTTCACTTAGCTTCTTAACAGTGATCAACAGTTCAGTGTTGTCATCCTGCATCACCCCAGATACCGCAGGCTGATGGAGGGCACATGGGAAAATAACAATGGCAGCTCCACTGTCTGGGTACGGTCTTGTCTTCTCTTCCCCCTCCATAGGGTTGCGCCTTTGAAGATAGATGTGAAAACTGAGCCCGGACACGGTGGCCCCAGAAGGAGGTCCCCTAGCAGATGCAGCCACCCCCCTTCTCCCCCCATCTCCTCCCATTGGTCACAGGCCCTGAAGACAGCCCCGAGGCTAATCGACCAGGAGCACAATGAAGTAGGAGCAAAGGTAGCCAGCTCTGAGTCACATGTAAACAGATCAAGGAGAACGTATCAAAATGGTTTCTATAAAGCCTCATAAATACAAGTATTAACCCACAATCTGCTTGCACACACTTAAAAGATTCATAATGCTCTAAGGCTTATGCAAGCCTGGTCAGAGAGATTTAACTCTTGTTGTGAGATGTTTGACACTATTTATTGAATAGTAACATCATGAGCTAAATCCCATCAGATCTGCTGAGATATCAAAGCACAAACAGATCCAAGCTAAACCTCACCATATAGTTATTTACTGATGGATAATAGCAACAGATTCGTATCCACATGAGAAGGTTTTAAAAACACGTCAGATATTTTTGGGGCAGGTTATTTCCACCCTGTCACATCCTTAGATTAGAGACACACCGAGAAGATGAAGTGAGATGTACCATTTCTGAATGGTTTAATTAAAAAAAAGTCATACCCTAAAATAATAAGGAAGCAGTGTGAGACGTTTCTAACCAGGTTTTACAGAGAAGACTAAGAATAACTAGAAGTTCATGAGAAACGTCTATTAATTAGTCATAAATTAGTAAAGATGCAATCACGATTAAACTGATGAGCTCTGTAGGTATTTATGGAGGGGGGCTCAGCTTGGCACAACCCAGGAAAAAGGTGGTTTGTAGATAAGATCTTTTTTTTTCATTAGAAATGCAAAAAAGATAAAAAAAAAAAAACACCTAATTATTTGAACTATAGTGCTCATCTTAAGTGTGTGTATATGTTTGTGAATATCAATATGAATATTTGTATATTTGTGGGTGTGTAGGTATATGCAAAAACTATATATTTACAGGCTTATGTTTGTATACAGGGATTTATTTGCTCATATATAAATGCACATTTTACTGTATTTAACAAAAAGGACCAGAAAGAATAGCTGCAGCTAGTTGCTGCAAGCTTATGAAGATCATAATAAATAAATAAATAAGAAACATCTAAGGTACAATGATTCAGATGTTTGTTTTTTTTTTTGTTTGTTGTTTTTTTTTTGGGGGGGGGGGGAGGGGGCAGACTCCAGATGAACAAAAAAAAAACCCATAAAGACAAGAAAAATAAATCCAGTAAAACATGGTGTAAACATGTTTTACACTGTTTACACTGTGAAAACTTTACATGTTTGTTTACTTTAATTAAATTTAAAATCAGTTGGTTTTCTAAACTGTAAATTTTATATTTTTATAAAGTTTATTTGATATTATTTTCTAAAACAGAATCTTTGTTTTACACTCTTGTAGAGGCCTTCTTGTGTCGCTCATTAAAGCAGCTCTATTATAGAATATGAGCTTTGTTTTCTCTGCTTTTATTAGAAAATCAATGTGATAACTTAAGCTTGTTTAGAAAAACACTGAGAATGTAAATTGCTAAATGGATAAGTAGAGTTAAAATATTGGAAAGTAATCTCGTGTCTTGCTGATTTTATCGAGTCATTTCCTTGAAGTCTACTCTGACAGGCCACACTGAACTAAGCCAGTCATGACCCAGCTACATTAGCACAGCCAATCAGAAGAGTTTTACCTGCATCATGGACAGTTTGACACTTCTCCTGGGAGACATACTGAATTCATCAATCATTTCGGCTTCTGCCAATGAAACCTGGCCGATGAACAAATTAAAAAGTTCAAACTAAAGGAAAATGCATCAAAAAGCACCTTGTAAGGAGATGCATGAGCCACTATCAGCCAGAGCAGAGTCCAAGTCTACGAGCTGGAACTTCATGAGAAAATCCTCTACAATCTCAAGCACTTTGTAAATCCATTCTTTATTGATCAACCATCTGAAAACTAGTTACAGACTTATGGTCCTCCTGCATAAAATCACAATATGCCTGTAACAAAAAGCTCTCCAGAGAAAAAGAAGACCTAAACCATGCCAACAATGTTTAATGTTGTCATAAAACCTGGCCGTAGCATAGAGGACACAATCATCGGGACTAAATCATTTTCTACGTGTAAAAGAAAGCACATTGTTACCTATCTACAATCATAGATCTTTATGTCTTTATGACTGAATCTTTTCCCATCCATGCCACTTCAATTCAGTGTTTAATGCATGCCACAGACTACCCAGGGAAGAGTTTCTCTGCATGGTTTTCATGTTATTTGTCACCTATCTGAGTCAGCAAACAACCGCCCCTTGTGGCTAAACTTGTAAATAAAACTAAACATTTCTTTCTCAGAATAAGCACTCAAAGTTGGCTGGTCTGTGTTAAATCAGTTTTAGTGACACAAAAGTAAGTAATATGGTGCAATTAACTAAAAATGTGAGGTCTGCACAGGTCGAAAGAGGGTACGTATTATGCAGTTTTATATAAAATGCACACACAGTGCCACAAAACGCACATGCATTTACGCATTCATCTATAAATAGGCTTCAGTAAACACAACTAAACCTAGCTTTTATCTGAGCCCTTTCAATTAAATCAGACCTTTCAGTCAGTAGTATTAGCTGTACTTTAATGAAAATACAGGAATACATTATATTAGTCAAAGGCTACTTCTAACTTTACATGATCTACTGGAAGATGATCATGCAAGTGGCCAGTTAATCACTGAGATTTATCTTCACACAAGTTAAACTAATACAAAGAGTTTTTGTCCTTTAAAGTCCTTCAAAAGAAGCCAGGAGAGAAGGTTAGAAAAAGTATTGGGAATATTCCAACAGTTCTATAAAAAGCCCTGTTGAAAAGGAGAGTGATTCTCTTTATTAAGTAATGAGGGAGCCACGGTTCAGTAGCGCACATACACACAGCTGAATGCCACACAGAGAACGAACCACCACCAAGAGCAAGCCTCCCCATAGCTCTCACATTGCATCAAGTCACTGAGTGACGGGTACATTGTCCGAGGCATGGGGGAAAAGAGTGGTGAAACATGTTTCTCTCAGAGAGGGAACCAGCTCACCACAGCCAGGAAGAGCAGCTACATAAATGTATTTCTGGGGTACCTTAGTGCACTGCACAAAGAGAGGGTTCTTTGGAAGTTCGTTGTGGGTTGAATGATTTAAAGAATCATCAATATTTGAGGGATCATTTGAACTTCTAAACGTTTCTTTATTTCTATTTCAAGACCCATCTGTGCTTCTGCACACAAATAATAAATAGTGGGTCCCTCTGGTCCAATTGAAAAGTAAATCCTCAGCAGATAGTCTGCGACAAGGTGAAGTACGGTGTAAAGATTCCTGATCTTTCTTTATTTAAAGATCATCTTGGTTTAATATCTTTGTTGAATTAGTTCAAACTGGCACAAAATGCTGAAATAGTTTTGAACTTAAAGCCTATTCCCCAGAGTGAAAAGCTTGATCTTTATGCATCTACTGTTACACATCATATAACAGAATCTTATGAGGATTTGGTCATTGTTGGGGCCGCGTTTGGATGCAACTCTAAAGGCATGCATAGTGTTGTTGTGGTACTGAACAGCTGGAATTTCTTTGGGTAAAACCTCACCTAACCTCTAGCATGCTCCAAACGAGACAGGGATGGGTGGTGACTGTAGGGAGGAGATAAGAAGCACTGCCCTTAGCTGAGTTCTGTGGACTTCTGCTTCTGTAGCAACTGGAGGAACATTGTGGTTGATATTTCTATGAGAAGGAATGTAGTGTTCCTTATGCCAGGGGTTCTCAAACTTTCTGAGGTCAGGGACCCTTTTCAGGTTAGAAAATTTCTCAAGGACCCCCCCCCCCCCCACCCCCCTCACCGTGATTCACACACACACACGACCACGATGACGGGGGACTGTAGGAGCGGAGACTTCTGACGTCAGAGGAGGAAAATGACAAGCGCGTCCAATAAGGGGCCGAGGATGTGCAGCGCGAGGACGGTCCTGCCGACAGAAGGCTAATAACCATGCCAACCGAGGAATATAGCGCGCGCTGACTGTGGGGGGGAGAGAAAAAGGGGGAAACCGAGAAGAGGAGGGGGGGAGACCCTAAAAAGGAAGACAGCATAAAGATATTGAGCTTTTCTTCAGGGTGGAAGAAGACGGAGCTGGTAATTCAGTTTTTTTTCCTCTTCTTCTTTTTGTCTCTGTGGCGTGGTCTTCCTCCCATCCTACTCCCCCCTCCTCACCCCTTCCTCCCTATACCCACCTCTCTCGCTCGCGCTGGCTCAGGGACTGCACTGCTGCAGCTGAATGAAACTGGTCAAGGTAGAGCCTATTTATTGTTTCCGCTCTCGCTGCAATAAACACACACACACACACACACACACACGCACCTACACACACACACACACACACACTCGTGATAGCTTCATTGTCTGTTTGTGTATTAATGGTAAAAACGTGATGTTAGCGCAGTTATTTATTATTATTTTTGCGCCCCCCCCCACCGGGCTGCGGGGGTGCTGGTGACCTTCCCTGGCCGTTTGCAGTCAGTGAGCCGCGCGTGCGTGTCTGTGCGCGCGTACACACGAGCATAAAAAGCAGAACGAGAAGACAGTGAATAATAAAGGGGAGGAGGGTGTGTGTGTGTGTGTGGGGAGGTGTGTGAGGGGCGAGATTTTTTTATGAATGGAGCTCCACATCTCTTTGGCGCGCGCGCGCACGCGCTGGCTGCTCGGACTAAAATTAGCATCGCCCTGATTTCTCTTCTTCTAAATTTCACCCGCGCGCACAGCGGCGGCATCACACCTGAATTATCGGAGTTTCTTAATGTGACCCTGGGTCCGCGCGCGCGCACACGCACACCTGTCTGGCCACGCGCTCACACACGCCACCGGTGAGCAGCAGCGCGCGCTGCGCCGTGCCCCAGGACGTCATGCACCATTTTTAGAGACGCTCTAAAAATAGATTTATTTAAAGATGCTTTGGACTTCGAGACATGTCCACGTCTTTGTCTCCGTCTGGCACCTGGGAGGTAGGCACGCACGCGCCATGTTTGAGCTGATTAAGTTGACTGAATTGCGTTGTTTATTGTGAGTAAACGTGTGTTGCTGTAGCTTTGTCACGTTGCCTCGCAGCCGAAACGGGAGAAATAACCGTGTATGGAGCATGTTGTCCCTCCGCGTGTGCGCGTGTCCACACCTGCTGTTGTTTAATTACCTGTCCGGTGATGTGAGGGTCAATGCTGTTTCCATGAATGAATGCCTGAGTGGATGTAAATGACTGAGATGATGTCTTGTTCGTCCCTTTTGGGTGTGTGTGTGTGTGTGTGTGTGTGTGTGTGTGTGTGTGTGTGTGTGTGTGTGTGTGTGTGTGTGTGGGGTGAGGGGGGGAGTCTTTCCTTCCCCTTTTTACTGGTCCCGCTCTCTCCATCCACATCCTCTCCTCCATCATGTCTTCTTTGTGTCTTTTTAAACGAGCTCAACTTGTTTTCGCTCATCGTTTCCGTTATGTTTAATCTTCTTTATTACCACGTGCTTCCTCTCTTCGGCCAACTTTAATTCTTCCTCTCCTTGTTTTTCCAACTCCTCTTCCTCTTCCTCTTCCTCTCTCTCTGTCTCAGCTATGATTCTCTCCCTGGCCGCCGCCGCAGCCATGAGCAGCGGCAGCGGCTTCAACTCCTCCTCGCCCCTCGATGCCTTCGACTCCTCCACTTCCTGGAGCCTAGGCGAGGACCCCACCAACTCCTCTTCCGAACCCGCCGTACGAACTCTGACCCCTGACCTCCAGCCAGCGACCGTTGCCGTGCAGGAAGTCAGTCCCTGGGATATTGCGCTTTGCGTAACGGGGACCCTCATCTCCTGCGAGAACGCCCTGGTTATTGCCGTGTTGTTCTACACGCCGACCCTTCGAGCCCCGATGTTCATCCTGATCGGCTCGTTAGCGGTGGCGGATCTTCTGGCCGGCCTGGGCCTCATCCTGAACTTTGTCTTTACCTACCTAATCGACAGCTCAGTGGAGTTTGTGACGCTGCTGTCGGTCGGATTGCTCATCTCGGCCTTTTCGGCGTCCGTCTTCAACATCCTCGCCATCACGGTGGACAGATACCTGTCGCTGTACAACGCCCTGACCTACCACACGGAACGGACAGTCACCTTCACCTACGTGATGGTGGTCTTCATCTGGGTGTCGTGCCTCACGCTCGGCCTTCTGCCGGCGCTCGGCTGGAACTGCTTAAAGGACGAGTCCACGTGCAGCATCTGCCGACCCGTCACCAAAAACAACGCCGTGGCGCTAGCCGTCACCTTCCTCCTGGTCTTCGCGTTGATGATGCAGCTCTATCTTCAAATATGTAAGATCGCCTTCCGCCATGCGCAGCAGATCGCCGTACAACACCAGTTTGTGGCCATGTCCACCACCAAAGGGGTCTCCACGCTATCAGCCATCTTGTGTGCCTTTGGGGCGTGTTGGCTGCCGTTCGCCATGTACTCCATCGTGGCCGACTCCAGCTACCCTGTAATATACACGTACGCCACGGTCCTCCCAGCTACCTGCTGCTCCGTGATCAACCCCATCATCTATGCGTTCCGAAACCCCGACATCCAGAAGTCACTGTGGATGGCGTGTTGTGGTTGCGTCCCACCCAACCTCTCCTTAAGACCCAGAACCTCCAGTGACGTGTAGCATGGAAGGTTGGTATCTTTTTGGCATGTTGTTGGGTCAGGGTATGTAGGAAGGAGAAGACGGGGTGGGGGAACCGGAGGAAGGTCGGGGGGTTATAGGGACCCTCCGCATATCAGGGCTGGAAGGATGACGACGACGAAACGCTGTGCTGGCCACCATCTAAGTGGCACAAGCAGAATATGGAGAGGAGAACAGCGCATGGTCACGATAGATAACGCTAATGAAGATCATGTCCTGTATGTAGCTCGGAGACAACCAACAAAGTGGCAGAAGTGTCGCGAAACCAACTGCAAAAGCACGATTGTTGTAGGAGAGGCATGGAGGGGTGACTTTTACAGCTCTCCTCTGGGGAATGACAAGTGAAGCCTACTCAGGAGTAGCATATGTGTGAAGGTATGAAGAAATGTAGTAAAACTCCACAGGACCTGGGATAAGGCAACGCTGAATGGGATCAGAGTGAAACAGGTCTCACTGGTTTGTTTCAAATTCAGTGTTCTGAGCTAAATTTACTAAACACATGACCTTCAGCATTCTTGATGAGCAATCTTAAAAACATGATCAAAACAGCCATTTTCTGTGTTTTAATCTGATCTGATGAAGTAAATACGTAGTCTGTAGAGTGCAACGATAACCCACTACATGCCACATCCATCATGATTTTCCCAACGCACCCGGCAACCCTCCCATACCGAAAACATTTAGAAGAATTTCATCTAGGAAGCTGCTAACACCCAGTTTGAGCCAAACCCAGGGAAGGATTTCCATATTGAGGCTGGCGTGTGTTGTCCTTGGCGTGATGGAGGAAAAAAATGGGTTTCTCAGCCTGCTGCTGTGAAGCAGAGAGCTGAATTCAGCAGCAAGGACAGCTTCACTGCAGCGCGGCTACCCTGGGAATGCTCGCTGCTGTGTGTGGGGAGGAGGGGGGAGATGATAGGGGGAGGCGAGGGCAAGAAAACTAGGCTATGCTGTTCTCTACACCATCTTGACGGGGAATGTGAAACTCAATTTAAAGGGAAATTCCAGCTCCCACTGCTTCATCACCTGCTTTGATTACTGACCTCATGCGGTGCTATCGAGTGGGAATAGATTATTCACGGCTGTGGATTACTACATGGGAACGACTTCACTAACCTGTGGGAATATGCGGCTGAAGCATGCATGTAATGTGGATAATTTAGTGAAGTCATTTAATTAATTTTTAGACATGAATTGGAATAAGGAAACGATCTCATCGAATTCAATATGTGGGAATTTTCTTGTAGCTGAGCATTCCTAATTTAGGGGCTTAAAGTGCATGTTAAAATAGAAATTAAAACAATACAAGGTCGACTCTTACAACACGACAGCAAATGAAATATATTGTTCCAATGCATAAGTAATCTGTGGACATACAATATAAGGTATGTTGTTTAGATGTAAATTGGCTCGGTTAGATGTTTTAAGGCAATAATATACAATTTCAGCAACATGCGCCCTCTAGTGGTCTTCAAATAAACTGCGTGGGAAGTGTAAAAGCGGTGCAGGTCAAAAGCGACACGGGAAACGGGAGTTTTGTTCTCGCTTTCCAAGAAAAACTTGGTCCGTTCGTAGAAGCTGCAATGTGTGGAGATCAAGAGAAAAAAGTTCTTGCTTCTCATGAAATATGTAACAAGCTTTAGTCCTAAACCTGAGCAAGTACAGCAGCATTTATTTAGAGCACTGAGGAATTTTTATTGCCTAAACTTAACCAAGAAGTGACAAAGTGTCATCAGAAAATGTTATAGGCAACCAGCAAAGATAGATCAGGATCATTGTTCAGCATTTCTACGCAGTTTTGATTATGAAACTTAAACCAGTGACTTTATCTCCAAAATCCAACCAGGAAATGATAAAAGTGTTGCTGTAAAGTCTCACATTCGTAAGAAAAAGTACCCAGATACTACACAGATCATGTCTGGAGGGTATTAGCGTTTATAAAATGTCTTTCCTCCCTCCCACCTGTAGGGGGCAGCGGTTTACAGGACACCACTATGAGGCGTATTAAATGTTAATGACAGATAAACTATTTTTTCTTCTTTACTCAGTCATGACATAAAACCAGACAGTTTTACGGATAAGTCATGTTTGGTTGTACGGTTTAAGTTAGAAAGTCCTTCAGTTTATCTGCATAACTCTGCTAAGGCCTCTAAATTTAGAGACGGCACTCTGGCTCCACTGCTTTATTGATTATACATTAGCTGAGCTGACCACAATCCATGAAAACTCATTTTTCATTGAATAAGGTTTGGTCCAGCCCAGCCTGTTCAGCTTACACCACAACCCCAAATAACCACACTAATGCTGAATAATCTTCAGTAATAATCACGTTTAAACCGTTTATATCAGTTTAACAGAGACATAAAGTCCACGGTGGAGGTGAAAACCTGAAGGAGTCTACGTCTCCGTACTTTGACCTTTCATTTTTAAGCCTGTACATACACGCTGAGCTCTACCTGGAGGCTTCTCTGAAGGCTAGACGGGGTTAATGAGAAGCAAGAGAGGCGAGGTGACGTGGCGTGAAATAGAAACGCCAGGCAAGACGTGTTCTAATGCAACCCCAGGTCACATCTGCTACACGCCCTCTCCCGGATGGAGTTATTCCCACTGAAAAGGCATCATGTAAGATGCTATTAACATCTCGACACCAGGATGAAGCGAATGCCGTGAGGATGAGCTAGAGAGGCCATTATTCCTAACCTCTAACTGCATTTAAATGATCTACAGAGATAGTTTTCTGACTCGTGTTCCCATATGCACTCACTCAGAAAGACTTACCATGACTAAGCTACAGGCACATTGCTCATACTGTGGGAGGTGTGCTAACTGTGGGAAAATCATGGCGCCTGTATGGATGTAGTGTAAACTAACAGAGCAATGGGACAACAACACGAAAGCAAAGAGCTTCACCTTGAAAATGGCGCACAGGAGTAGAAGTTATTTAAAATAGACTTTTTTTTTACCCCCTATAGTGTAAATGAAAACTTAGGGTAGCAGTGCGTTCTACTTTTCTGGACAGGAAAAAACAATCAGTTGTTTTTGCAGCCGTTGTTAGCAAAACAACAGCTGCACACATTTCTGTCAGATCGTGAGACCTTTATTTATATGTTTTTTTTTTGTTTCGTAGGTCTTTATGGAACAAAATCTCCTTTGCAATAATGTCCAACTGCATTTTGCTGTGTACAGAAAGCCACAACTGACAAGCAGAGAGAAAGAGAAGTGGGTGAATGTTTCAGAGAAAAAGAAAGGCTTTATTGACTTGGAAGTAAAATAAAAAATAACAACACAAGGCCTTTATATTCAAGCTGAACGCTCCATTTCTATTTATTATTGTTACACTGCAGACAGGTTTGTTTCCCTCTGGAATAAGTTGCATTTGCAATAGTTTATTCTCAAGGTTTAAATCACACATTTATATAAAGCATTGATCACCTCTCTTCCTCTCTTTTGCTCAAACACTGGGATTGATGTATTAACTGCCTAACGGTAAACCACTTGCACCAATAATGAGGTGAAATGTATTCAATTACTGTGAGGTTGGAAACATAAGATTGATGTAGTGAGATGAGGGGGGGTTCATAATCAATTCCTAAGAGTTAATTGAATCCATTTCACACAGTAAGCTGATGCAGAGTGTTCTCATGTTGTGTAAGGTTTGCCAACGTTAACCTGTATTTTGGAAATGCTAGATGGGACGTGTTGAATGGGTTGATCTCACAGCTTTACATTTAGGATGGCTCTTTCTACCAGGATCTTTCTTAAAGAGCACAAATAACCTATAAATTCTGTGTTGACGGAGCACCTACACTTAGAGCTAACGTGCTAAATGTGGTTTTACATTGCTGATCAAACTGGAGTTCATCTCCCAAACGGAAACAAAAGAGACTTTTTTTTTTCTGTTTGTGACAAAACTTTCAAAGGAACAAAGCCAGAAGTTAATTAGCCTAGCTTATCTGCTGCTACGAAACTTACATTTTCCCCTTATTGGTACTTTTTCGTTACAAGGTTACAGCCTGGCTAGCATACAGATTTAAGCTAGCTCAACGCGAGTCATTTATGAATCTCCTGAGTCATGTTAGCGCTTTCTTAGTGAAAGAAAACACTTTAAACCATCCCTCTGGTTAGCTAGTTTAGGTGTATTTGCTAACATTTTTTTTTAGCATTTGGGCATTTTATTCACGTTAAACCAGTGTTTCAGAAGCATTTTTAAAAACCAGGTGATGATTATAACCCATGCACACTTACATGAACCGATTACATCATACTAGCATATGTATTATAGGGTTTATGTGGTTCTCGACCCAGATAGTTCCTGAAATTTGTCCTCTTTTTTATGGAAAACCTTTATAAAGGAAATTTACCCCGCTTCTCGCTCAGTGATAGCTAGGATAGGCTCTAGCTACCTTTGGCACTGTTTGTCTCTCTGGGTGTTTTTCCACCAAGCTGGTTCCCGTTCTAGTTCGGAGTCAGACCTGATTAGGCACAGATTCTTTGGTTTTCCATCGCCTGAGCAATGGCTCCTGGTTCTCAAAACTGGTTCAATTCAGGCACCACCTCGTTGCTGGGCCAGAGTTGAGAACCGGTTCACGCAGCTTGCGTCCGCAGCTGGGGGCGGGGCTACCTGGGGGCTACCTGGCCAAAATAATAGCATTGAAACATGGACCCACATTTTAATAAAAACAAAGAAATGGACTCTAAGAACAAGCAGAATATGTCTGCGAAGGAGGCTCAGTGTTTCCTGGCTTTATTGTCACATGTGGAGATTCAAAGTAAATTAAACGAGGCAAATTGGACAAAGTCTGTGTTCAAGAAGCCGCAGCGAGAGACGGCCATGGTGAGAGACGGCCGCAGCTACAAACGGCTTGATCAGCTGCTCAGCATATGATAAAAGCTTAAATAGATTTCCTAGATCAGGAGAGGAAGCTGGGTCACCGCGGTAACGAGCGATCCAAAAGCAACCAGCATTTTCCCGATCCTATTTCTGATAGGTGAACTAAACAACTGGCGCCCTGAACTCCACCATGGTTGAGTTATTTCTCCTGTCCATGGTGGAAAATACCGTGGTGAAAACTCATAACTTCAACACCACGAAGTCTGGTAAGTGTTGCTGTTATAGTGTTACTCATATGTGACGGGAGGATGTGACGTTTATTATTACGTAAACATGATGTAGATTACGTAATGACGCAGAACCGACCAGGCTCTTTCAGGCGAAAACAAAACTGGTTCTTTGGAAGCACTGAAGTTGAACCAGCAAAGCTCTGGCTCAAGAACCGAACCAGCACGGGAACTAGCCTGGTGGAAAAACGCCTTACGTGGATGTAGCATGAAATATTAAGTTACAAAGTTTCTCTTGAACCACGTGTAGTTGTTCAAAGGTTGTAAATCTGGGGATTGACTGGGTCCTACCACATCTGTGGTAAAAGCACCAACATTAAATATTCTGGATTAAAAAGCCAAAAACAAAACCCAAAACTGGATCTAAAATGAGACAAAGTATTTTACATGCTCAAGTCTAAGTGTTCTGGTAAATAGTGTTCATAAATGGTAGATTTATGTTATAATAAACATTCATCCAATTGTATTTCTATAACTGCTTGGTGCTGTTTTATGGCCACAGGATGTTTTAGTTTTTCCCAGCTGTCATCACATGAAAGGTCTGGAGTTTAACATGTTAATAAGAATTAGTTAATTACATAAAAACAATGAAAATTACACAGAATGTGTGTGCGTGCACCGTTTCTTGGTGCACTAATTACACTAAAGCACATCTACTAATTACTTAGCAGCTTTAGTGCTATAGAAGCAACTTTACAGACCCGTGTACACTAAACAGCAGCAACTTGTGATTTTGGAGACTTTTGATGAGGAAACGAACGTATCTTTACTCTGTGAAAAGCAGAAGCCACCGTGTTATGCCCCTTCACCCACATGGTCCTCATGCAGCATCCTGTTTCAGGTTGTAGTCGTAGCGGGAGAGGAGCAGAGACAAAGTAAAACCTGTAGACTGATCAGATATCGGTATCAATCAATGAAGCGTGTGGATGAAAACACGTGGAAAGTTAATCGTTCTGTAACGTGATGTAGAGTTTTGATTAGAGAACATTTGGAACCGATACTTAAAATTATATTTAGAATTTTAGTCGGAATATTTTCTATTTATTTTTTTACTGATTTGAACAGAATTTTAATTAAATGACCGTGTTAGAGCTTAAGTTCATGATATTTATGTGGCTTTTATTTAATCTGGTTATTAGCTAAAATCCATTTAAATAACAAAAATAAGGTATTTGGGACAAAAATTCTTTCAATTAAAACGTGATTAATTGTGAATAATTCATTACAGAAAATGTCATTAATTTGAATATTTTTTCAATCTATCCCAGAAAATATTTTGCGAATAATGTTTGAGTTTAATTTTCTCGTGATCACACCTTTAATTGGGAAAACATCTAATAACTGGATTAAACAAATGATCATGTCAACATTTTTATGATAAATATTAAAATCTCATTGAATTGAAGGATTGTGTGTGACACTTGCCTAAATGTTAGAGGCTGATTTCTGCTCCATTTCAACTCAACAACGATCATTTGATCCAATTCTGCTGGAAAATATAAACCCAGAATCAAACCACGTATCAGTGATGAAGTGTGGAACCAATCAGCTGATATGAGGTTCAATATAAACATAACGGTCCCGTCTGGCATGTCCATGAAAACACTCATCTGTGAATATACCACTGCTTAAGTCAACCATTCCTGGGAGTGGAGTGACCACTCACTGTGTGTGTGTGTGTGTGTGTGTGTGTGTGTGTGTAAACATAAACAACTGAAACGGAGCATAACTCTCAGTGTAAACACAAAACACGGTTTCAGAGGCCGATATACGGGATAGTTCAGTTTTAAAAAAGAAACTCTGTACAAGTGAGTGTGTTATTTTTCTTATGCAAGGCTGTATAGAAATGTATATTTTTGTAATGTTCATCATCAGGGCATGAGTTACAGGATGTGTGTGTGTGTGTGTGTGTGTTTCTCCTCTTCTCTGTGATCTTCCTGAAATGGTTCAAAAGTTTATCTGGGAGAAAACAGATACGTGTTGGTGAAAAAAAGTGCCATATTGTATGACTTTTCAGTGTCTTATTGTTTGGTTTGTGTACATACACCTAATCATCTAAAAGAGAGAACAGCTGGATACGCTGGAGCGATGAGCTAAAGAGAGAACAGCTGGATACGCTGGAGCGATGAGCTAAAGAGAGAACAGCTGGATACGCTGCAGCAATGAGCTAAAGAGAGAACAGCTGGATACGCTGCAGCGATGAGCTAAAGAGAGAACAGCTGGATACGCTGCAGCGATG
>JBAMHV010000005.1:17524685-17536753 GCA_037177535.1 Pseudomugil gertrudae | reverse complement strand
TGTTCTAATAAACCTGTAATCATTTTCACTTTACCACCAGACTCCTCATTCTTGACAGAGAAGTTTTTGCCTCAACATCATATAATTCTCCATGTTTTCACTGCTTTTGTTTCTTTTTGCCTGTGTTAATATTTTTAGATTTAAAGTAGCAATATTGATCACTGGCAGCTTTCCACATTTTAGCGCCCTAAATAAAAGCTGATTCAGCATAAAGATGCGATAAATATATAAGGTCAAAAGATTTTGTTTATATGCAAAATACTCTGATTTAGTGTGTCCCTCACATGTGGTCAGACTTATGTGCCAGGGAGGATGAAAGCTGCAGTCTGCAGGTAAGGACACTCAGAGTGGGATTAACTATTATTTCAGATGATCTTCATTTAACAGTTTGCACAGAGCTAACAGAAAGGCTCTTCAGAGAATCAGCCGAGGAAAGACTCGCATCTCCAGATCAAACCACATTTTATACTGACAAGAACAGCCCACTGAGCCGCTGCTGTCTCCTAGCAACACATATACACCCCCTCTAATACACACAAGTGAGATCTTCTGCTTTGTTCTTCTGAATAAGGAGAGTTCCCTCGGGTCGAGAACAACCAGCTGTGTAATGTTTAAACTACTCCTCAGCTAGACCAAGCCACTAGTGTAACACCCTTATCTGGAATATAAGTAGGGTACCATAACCTAAAATGGGACATCATCTGTATCTCTGTTCTCATGCACATTAAAATGTAAGATGAGGCCTCAGAAATTTTCACCCGTCTCTTCATCTGTCTTGCATCCTGTCTCTTCTCTGAGCTCTCTCCAACCAGTAAAAGTCAGTATGGTATCAACACTTCTATTTCTCTGTCACTTTCTCTTTCTTTTCTCTTCCTCCTACAATAATGTCCCCAGAAATTTGCCATGACTCACCTTAAAAATAGCCATTGCATTTATATCCAGCCGTGGCTTTCTTTACAGCGCCATAAAGCAAAACATAGCTATCACAGACTGCCCTGGGCTGGAAAAAACGTTGTGAAGCGCCGTCTCTCAGTGGATGTAGCAGCGGAATAATGTTTCCAGACTATAACTATTCATGGGCAGAGTTTTAAGCTAGGAAACTTATAAAATACTCCTTTAAAGTACACTGTAATCTATATTATTTTAAAGCCTTTTTTTAGATTAGTCATAAAATGCTATAAAATTAACTTTATCTGGATGCCCTCATGTTTTTAGCTATTGAACAACTGTAAGTAATCTTTCATAATTATCTTTATCTGGCTTTTAGAAGTGCTGCCTAAGTGTGAGCATTATCTTAGTAAAAAATAAAATGCACCTGACACTGTCATGGCTCACATCTCAGCTATGCCTATTATGACAATTATAATAATAACTAGAAACTGTCTTAGAGCGTGACTTCTGCTGAGCCATTGTAATTTTATTCAGGGATTATGAGCATTATTTTTTAGTTCGATGCTCTAATGGCAAAAATATCCATAACTCCACACAGTAAACACATAAAAATGATAACAATATTGTTATCAATGATTACTAGTGAATTTCTGGGATTTCTTCAAAATCTTTTATATATGTGGATTCATAAGCTTTTGAGTTATGTTGCTAACACACCAATGTTCCTGAATACACGACCTCCACCTCAGCAGAGGTAAATATGTGATAAGAACACGTCGTCAGTCATATATGATCTATACAGTTATCCTGGACAACACAAATGGATTTTAGTGTTTTTATTTTAAAAAATGACCGTTTCATTCAAAAATTAAACCTTGACTAAAATAAAGTCAAGCAGAAGATGCAGGAAACATTTAACATCACCAGAAAACCGGAGCTCAGCATTACCAGATATGTGCAGAAAGAAGCAAAACATCTTTTTCATCCTTATGTGTGAGCTTTTTGCTTCTGCGACTGACCTCTCCTCAGCATCTCCCTCTCTGCTGTGTCACCATCTGTGCCCCAAAATGACAAACAGCCCCTGTCGCTTCCTCCTCCACGCTGCCAAGGCACAAAACAGCACGGAGCTGGAGCACGCCACAATGACAGCGGCGTCACAGTCCAGAAAATGGACACTGATGATTTCTGGATTTGCGTCATTAGATGACTGATATTGCTGAATAATGCTGCAATTTTAGACTGTTACTGAGGACAGATCATCTTTATTCCAAGAAAATCGAAATGTGTCATGATTGGAGAGTAAAAAACTATCCTCTTGGTTGGATATTATCAGATAAAGTTATGTTGTTCTGATGACAGGACCAATGGCCTTTTAAATGGCATTTTAGACATTTGGTCATAGATGGCAGAAACTAGGACTGAGGTAATGGTTACCAGTAATGAGGCAAGAGAGAAAAACTACACTCTAAAGTGAAAACTTAGGTCTTCAATCCATGTGAAAAAGTGATTACCTTACTGTTGTAATGGCTGCGGCTGAACTCAATCGTACGATGGCTATTAACTGAATAAATGCTTTAGGGTCAATTTTTTTTACTGACAAGATCCACTACTTAATCTAGAAAGTTTAAATAAAGTTGTTCTGTATTTGCATTAAGGGAAAGACTTACTCCTTTACTTTAGAACATCTTCCGGTCAAGTTTGATGACATTTGGTTTGATAGTTTGTTTAATCGTGCTGGAACACCAAAGATGATCACAAACTCTCTGAGATGAAAAATACATCAAATACATGAAAAAAAATCACAGGATTGATTATTTATGTTCACCATTTATTGTCTATAGTTACATGCATACTTGCTTACAGTTGAATTTAGTGTGCAATACACAATTTTTACTTTGTTTCATTGATTAGGTTATATTAAACCAAATGGATTTCACTTCACAGGCTGCCTTACCCAAAGTCTATACACAACTCATTTCTCACAATTTCAACACATTATGATGTTTTCTCACAAGTCAGAAGCCATAGATACACAAGAATATTGTTGATTGGAAACGGTATGAGTGTTTTAAGCTGCAGAGATGTGTGTGATATGTAATACGAGATGCCGTAACACATTTACACCGTTGACACAACAAAGAGGTGCTTTTCAGTGTCTTCACACACAAACTTCCTTGTATTGGTTAATTGTACAGTAATGCCTGCAAATGTAAAAATCTACATGAGCAGCACATTTAAAAATGGATGCTGGACATTACAGATGCTGGCTCTCTGTACATTTCTCTGACAATAACCTGGTAATAACATGAACTTATCTGATCAAAAAACATGCCAAGTGTCTCTCTGTCCAAACAACGTGGCAGCATAATACAATTTCAGGTTTCATTATTGGAACGCTGTGCTGATTAAAGTGGAAAACAACTCCTGAGCTTATCTGACAAAAACAGGAAATGATACCAGGCTGGTTTCTCCTGCAGAGCGGGGCCAAAGATTATTTCCATCTGACAGTGTTTGGCTTTTACCAGCCAAGATTTAACATACCTAAAGTATGTACAGTGTCTTCTCATGAAATATAAATGCCCTTATTGATGACTTTTTGGTGGAGTTTGCACTGGTGGGTGGGGTCTTCTTCTATTTTGTCGCTTCTACTAATATTTGAACCGTTTTTGTTGTATTTTTAAATACAATAAAGTTGTGACTGAATACATTGAAATTCTTAAGATCACGTTGTGTCAGTGTAACAAAGTTTAAGCTAATTAGGAACAGAGTATTTCATATTTGAAGTTTACATTTCGTGGATGTTGAAGAGTCTTTTTCACAAATAAAAAGCATTGAATGTATATTTACGGCTCCTGCACAACAACACAACCACAGGATAAACCAGCAGAACAATCAGATCTGGGTCACAGTTTGGGTTTTTTTTTTCGCAGGTTTTATATGTCAGAGTCCTCCGTTACAATAAAAACATTTTTTTAATTCACATAGTGGTAAATCCACACTCCGGCTGTTTCAATGTGCTTTTCATACTTCAACAATAACGTCCACAAATGCAAGTCTTGGCACGATTCTAAAATCCTATTCCAGGAGGAGAACAAGAACCCGTCAACATGTTGTGTCATCCAGTCCTTAATCCAGATGTGATTTGTTAACAGCTGAGAGCAGCTGCTAAAGCTAGTGTTTATATACAGCAGCAAATGGCGGCATCGTATGTGATAAAGCAACATTGTAAACTCTTTAAACCAGTGTGATAAGAAAACAAAAGTCTCTGTTTCATTTTCAATTAGATCAGTATGCACATTGAAAAGCTTGAAGCGAGGCATTAAATGAACTGAAGCTTGATGCTAACAGAGAATAAGTACCTAAACTCCAATGATGCGTTCCTTTAAAGTAAATAGTGACGCTAACACACAAACTAGAAAATGTCCTTAAACTGCCACTCTGAGAAAACTGAATGAGAAATGTGAGAATGTGGCTTTAAATCAGCCATTCTTGGAAATTTGCTTTGGCAGAAAAGCATATTAATCTGCTAAAAAAACAAAAAAATCGGGTTTATCTTTAAATCCTCTGACACATTTTTATCTGGCAGTTCCTTTAAGCAACCCTAACATAAAGCAAAGTGAACAACTCACAGCAGCACATAAAAAAATAAGTAAAATCACGTTATAAAAACACCACAGTCCAGTCAGTTCCTACTGAGGATTAGCCAAAGACAGAAGAGATTATATACTGTAGATTACTGTTGCAAGTCTCTTACACATATGTATTTATAGTTCACAAAGCTTTTGCAGAGAAAAGTTTCAACTCGGGGTCACTGAGAGCGAGCGAGGTCACAGCAGAGCGCTGACCTCAGACACGGCGACTCAGGATGATATGAGCTGTGTGTGTGTGTGTGTGTGTACGAGCTTTTCTAGAGGAGCACAGCACACAGACTCTGGCTTGTTACGCTTTGAGTGGCTAGAAAAGCTCAAAGAACTTAAAGAAAAAGAAAAAGACAGCAGAAGCGCGTTCGCTGGCTGTACTGGATGCAGTGACATGGAGGCGAGTGAAACCCTAAAAGAGGCTGGTGTGTGCACGTTCCCCAGCCAGTTTTAATCACAGTTTGTTTTCACGCTGTCTCAAACTGTGTCACAATCTTTAACGTACAAGCTGGAGAGCGATGCTGACTTCTGGGAGTTTGGCTTTCTGATCACAAAACATTTCTCCCGTTACATTTCTACCTTTGAACAAAAATACTGTTTGAATTTTATGCTCCAGATTCAAGTTGAGCAACACTACAGTGAGCTTAGATAATTATGACCACAATGAAAATGTTGTATTGATTGTAAAGTCTTTAACTTTATTGTTTGGATTCTAAACATTAGATTATATTAAAACTAGTGTGTCAAAATAAACCAGTACTGGTGGTAATTATGATATAAAAAAACACATATATTTAATAAATACACATACAATATTATCATATTTTTTTTTATCTAGGCTCAACAATTCAAAGCAGTATTTTTAAAAAATCTTTCAACATTTTCAACCCTGTGATGGTCACAGTGGAAAAAAGCTGATAAAAAAGATAAAATGAAATAGAAACAAATGCCCCAAAAAAGCAAGAAATAAAAAAAAAAGGTTGAAAATGTTCAAATTGGCTAAATTTATTTAAAGAATGCTGAAAAAACAAATAAAAAAACCTCACTAGAACTGAAAAAAGTTTATTTGCATGTGCGGCAAAAATAATAAGAAAAAAATTTCTTCTATTTTTCACAGAACAGTTAATAAAGTGTGAATAACAATTAAATTCACAAATTTAAAGGTAATGTACCTATATAAATGTTTAATACTTCCCAAGTGGTAGAACTGGTCACCAGTCCATCGCAGGACCAAGTTATTTACCTCTAATTTAAGTATAATTAAACTAAAAAAACCATCATGTTGTCATGGATGCTTTTGGACAATAAGTAGAGATGAGATATTTCTACACATGGACACTGAAGGAAACCTGAATTATCAAAGCTTTTCTGCTATCTCTAATTTTGTGTATTTAAACTTTCGTATTAAATAAACCTTATTAAACATCTTGTCTGTGCATGTAAATTTACTAAAAGGTTCCTAATTCCTGCGTCATTAAGAGAAGGAATGATTTCAGAGTACCATCATCTGGATCTGTCCAAAATCTTATGGACAAATCTGATACAGTTTAAGCATCAAATGAATTGAAAGCTCACATGTCTCAACAGGGAAATACTGTGAGGAGGGTGTAAACTGAATAAATGTGCTTTTATCATCTAAATCCTTAAATCATAAGAACATGAGTTTATTTTAAGATCTTATATCATAATGATCAAATTGTAAATGATAATAATTTGACTCTTCAACATGATTATTGACCTTAAAGCAACCCTGCATCATGATTCACAGAGAAACGTAATATGTAAGTGATTAGGTGACATTATACACAATGCCCCCTAAAGCCAGAATATTATGAATAATAATCTAAAATGCATCAATGGTGCATTTGATGGTTCTTTTAAAACCAAATTTCTATTATTAAGCTTAAAAAAAACATGATTATTTTCCTCTTTAAGCCAACGTGCTTGTATGTTTCTAAGCAAACAGGGAAGCTACAGTCAGCATCATCCTATCATGGAAAATGCATGTGGACCAAACTCCCAAAATGTCAGCATCACTTAGGGAGAGAGTGCATGTTTGAAAACCTGTTGTGTAACCTGCTGATAAGCGATCATTTCCCTGATTATCCCGACCTGTTTTCAGAAATTCTTTCTCAACATTTGGCAGATAAATTAAGATTGCACTATTATTAATCCTTCTTGTGCTATACCATGTGTTTTGTAAACACATTACCCCCATATTCACGAGGGGCCCGCCTACTCACAGCTTGTAATATTGCTAATAATTACCACTCCAATGTGTAGGACGAGAGAAGCTGGCGCGTTTGCTTTTCACAGCTCAGTGTTTGCAGGTAAAAACTGAACAGACGGGGGCGAGAGCCTGTGGAAAAGGAAGGTGTGTGTTTGTTGTGCCACACACCTTAGGGTGGAGAGGCATGTAAAATAAAAAAAAACAACCTTTGGGGTTTCAAGTCATGAAAAGATGTGAGAGGCAACCCTCAGTGTTTAAAGAGGCTGGAACTGGCAACCCAGGCCGTATGAGTGTTTTATTCTGTTAAAAATGTTAATGATGGGCATTGAAATGTACCAGATCCCTGCACTTCTAGCTCAGTGTCCCGTTTCTCCTCACTTACGCTGCCTGACAACTTCATGAACCAAGCCCTCCCCTTTCTTCTTCTTCTTTAGTCAGACCACTCGTTCTCGTCGAGCTCCGAGTCGTCGTCAGACTCGCTGTACTCCACTGCGATGCGACGCGACAGGATGGTGGCCACGTCGTTGCCCACCGGCTCCCGCTTTGCCTCCTGCTCTCTCTGCTCCTGCACTTTCCTCAGCTGGATACCTAAAACGGAGGAAGGGTGGGTTCAGTGAGGAGCAAGGGAGGCTCACCGTATGTTTGGGACCCTGCAGTTGCCAAAATACTCCAAAATAACCCAAACAAAGTAAAAGCAGAATATATTTTGCAGTTCTAATAATAACTAGAACATGGACAGCATACCCATGTTGAAATCAAGACATTTTTGTAATGTTTTCACAGAAAACTGTTCAATTTAAAACTGAAGGCAGCAACAGTCATGTCACATGATACACAGACACTTCCTCGTTGTCTGGCTGTGTCTCAATCAGTGGGTATTTGATGGGTATGACTTCGTTCCTTTGCTGGTTGAAATCTTTCTTTGAATTAGACAGTTAAAGATTTGCTTTGTCATGATTTTTACAGGACCTTTCTTTAAGAAACAGGTTGATATCCCATCTGGTACCATTTATTCTATTTAATTTAATTATTTCTGCAACGATTAGCTTTGTCTAGCGTTAGCCTAAAGACAGGAAAAGTCCAAGGCTGTGTCTCGTTTAGTGCACTAACATGACTTCGTGCACTATATTAAGCTGCGTAGTGCGTTCACACTGGTATTTAAGGGAAAAATTCAGTGCACTGAAAGTACCCGGATGCTGCCCTAAAATAGGCCAAAAATCACCTCGCGCACTAAACCGATGCCATCCTGCTGACGGAGCGGAAAAGGAAATGCTGGACTTTCAAAATAATGGTGGAAACAATACGGCAGCAGAGGCTGATGTGTATAGACGTGAGTATGAAGTTGTTTCCTTACGGGTCTCATGTATACCGCAGCTTGCTACATATCCTAACATTGTTTGAGACTGCGGTAACCGATCCAGTACAGTTAGCACATGTGAACGTTAGCAGTTTTTAGTCGTGTAGGAGACACAAAAAATAATTTTGACAAAATATGTGACTCACTGTCACTACCGGTAGTGACGAGTTTACTTCCGCCTCTCGAGCAGAGCAGACACTTCTACTTTCCTCTCTCCCTCCTCTTATCTGCTCTGTCACTACAACATATCTCCCATCTGCTCTGTCTGTCTGTGTGCAACTTTTCTTTTAAGAGCACTTCTCCTCTTTCTTCTCTACACTACAACATGGATCTGGTCAACTGGGCTCTAAATGCTATTGATCAAGTTTATTCCGCCCGCAAGGTGGTGAGAGGAGAAACCGCCTGCCCTACCGGGACATTTTCCGCTGGATACGCTGAGGACCCGTGGGCCCGCTGGCGCCTGGTTTGTCTCAGGATTCTCTTGGTTGAGGACGTCGAGGACCTGTACATTTTTGGTTCATGATCACAGGATTACTCATATTTGGATTAAGTGGATTTCTTGTGCGTTCCAAATTCCTGAAGCTGCTGCGTGGGATTGCAGCAGACATTCAGGGCATCTCTCACTCCATGAAAACTCTGACTCTTGCTACCGAACAAAGTTAGAAGCCATCCTGGTTCAGGTTGGCAGATTGCTTGTGTTACCAGAACTCATTCGGGCTTTTTTCAACCGCTTTGAGCGAGCGATGGGACATGAGAAAGGTGCTGCAAATTAACCATTTTATTCAGCTGTTTGGGCTCCAGGATCCCAGCTGCAGAACTGAAGGTCACAAAACAACGACCTGGAAACCAAACCATGCCTAATATTATCTAGCCGTCCCCCAAACGGTTTGGAAATATTTCTCCTGCAGAAGCAAGCTGGATAACTGCTCATTTCGGCCGCCTGTACCCGGGATCTCATTCTTTCGGTCACGACCCACAGCTCATGACCATAGGTGAGAATGTGGACATAGAGCGACCGGTAAATTGAGAGCTTCACCTTCCGGCTAACTGTGCGTCTATCTTTAGAAAAATGTTCCTAAATGTGAAATTGTGAAGACTTTAAAGATCCCATTAGTTACAGTGTAAAACATCACCACAGAAAGAGACTCCGGAGGAACGTCTGTGCTGGTGGGACAAGGCAAAGAATAAAACTGGATGTTTATAAGCTTGGGGTCCTGAGGCAGTATTGTAATGGAAAGCAGACATGATTCTTTACTGGAAGAAACACTGTTCACATCAAAATCCACAAATTCAGGTTAAAGCTCTGTCATAACTTAGAAACATCACTGAAGCTCATTTAAGATGATATAAGCTGATCATCATCACAACTTTAAATCCTTTTTGGAGACTATGTTGTCCTGTGAGGAGGAGAGGGAGCATCCAGCTTGTTACCAGGATGGTTGAAAAGCCTCTCTGATGCTATAGGGTTGCTCCGTCAACACTGAGAGGCTTATGGTGGTTTAAGAGCAACGTCTCTTTTAGGGAAGAGCAAGACAACACTGAGACACATCCTGCATCCATCACAACAGCATGGCTTCACAGGAGAAGAGTCTGGGTGCTGATATTCTGAGATTTACAGCCCTTCAGTGAGACTTACCTCTACGTATGGCGGCCAGCAGGTCGGAGCGTGCGTCGCTCATCGGGATCATCCCCAGCATGGTGGACTTCCTTGTCGAGGGAACTGAATCCGCAGCCGTCTGACCCACAGCAGCGTGTGGTGGGGAGGGGTGGGCCTGGTGTCCCACAGGTGCTCCGGGCGGTGGGGGCGGAGGGGCTGCCGGGGGTGCGCCTGAAGGTGGGTGGGCAGGGGAGGGCACATAGTTGGCTGGAGGAGGAGGAGGAGAGGGAGAATAGGGGCGAGAGAGGGCGGAGGAGGTTGGGGGGACAGCGGACGCTGCAGCGGAGGGTGCGGCTGTGGCAGAGTCGAAGGCGGTCTGTGCGGAAGGGATGGTTGGGGGTGGAGGAGGAGGGGCTGGAGGGATGTAGTACTCTGGGATAGTGGAGGGCTGGCCACTGGAGGGGAAGAACAACAAAGCAGAATGATTTATTTCATCAGCCAAAGCTGAAAAGTTCTCATCTTCTCATGACAGTATAGAAATCCTACCCGTGTCCGGCCCGGTAGTCTTTAACCGACTGCTGCCTCGGACCATTAACTGTTGGATCTCCTCCGGCCTGGGCCCCGTGTCCCGACGGGGTCCTGCCCAGAGAGGCCACATGTCGGCCGGTGGCCGCTGGCCCGGCACCTGGAGGCTGGTTCGCCGGCCTCAGGCCCCGATCCAGTGACTGGGTCTGGGCTGCAGCACTGAGGTGATCCCTGGCATGGTGGTCATTGGGGTGGGGGGCAATAGGGGCCTGGGTGGAGGGGTGGTTGGGGCTAGCTGGGTAGGAGTCAGACGCCATTGATCTGCTGGGCAGAAAGTGAGAGCGGAAACCTTCATCCAGAGGGAGCGGGAACTTATAGGGGCCTAATTGAGTTTCAGTAACACAAACGTGTTATCATGACAGTGCTGTGGATTTATGCTAAAGAGGAAACTGCTGAAAGTTTTTTAAAACAACTAAGTTTACACTGTAAATGGGACAAGTAATGGAGAAAACCCTGGGTTCAGTCAGTGACCTGATAACTAGCTTCATAGTACAATTCATAACCGGAATATCTGGCTAGGTCAATCCAGGGAATGGAGATGGTCCAGGCTGTGATAATCACGCTTCGTAGTACAGGCCCCAGGTTGTGGGGGCCTCCTGTCTGCTCGTAGTGGAAGCTTTTTCTTTTCCTGCCACTTATGTCACATTTTGAATTCTTTTATTCATTGTAAAGCACACTGAGCCTATTTATTTACTATTCATTATATCACTTTCTTTTTTTTTTGCATTTGCAGCAATCCGTCTTAAATGAGCCCATTGTCAGGGGTGTATAGCACGCAAGGGCCTGGGCACCCCTGCCCCCACCCCAGCTCTGCTACATTTAAGATAACATCTGTGACATCAATATTTAAATTGAACAAACCTCCTAATATTGATAAAACCTTTCCTACTCTAACTTTACATTCTCCAGAAGAGGGCAGCACAGAACTTTAAAACAAAACTATCAGCATCTGCAGCTTAAAACCAGAATCCTCTGAGATAAGAAAACAGGACCTTAGATTAAAACTGTATCACGGGGGGTAGCTTGTGTAGTTGTGTGGTTGTACCTGCTATCAGGGGACAGTGAGCCTTCAGAGGACATGCCGTGGTAAGGAGACGGAGTGAGCTTGGCATCTGGTCTGAACTCTTTATCGTAGGCCAGGACGTTCCACTCCTGACGACGGTTACGAGCCTTACGCACCTTTAAGAAAACATTAACAGAGAAAACTAGAGATGAAATAGGTTTTGTGTTTGCAAATCCAAACGTTTACCCGTTAAATGATTCAAGTGCAGGTGTTGCATAAAGTACCATACACTAAAAAAACCCAAATACATGTACATTTGTAATGACGAAGGTACGTTTAATCAGTCTGTTTCCACAGCATAAAACACACAAGCAGAATAAAAAAACAAGCTGTTTTTCCGTTTTGTGCAGAAAAAAAAAACTAAAAAAGGTTAATTTTGTCATCTTGCGTTTAGTAACAGGACCCCTCAAAATCCAAGAAACGGTTCATTTTTTGTTTTTTGTTTTAAACCAAAAAGGGAAATACCATCCTAAATGTAGTTTCAGTGGTGGACGGGACATCGAAGCCTGCTGGTGCGGCTCCTTTCAAAATAAAGATCCTGCTCAAGCCAACATGGAGAACATAACTTGTGCGCACTTACAGGATTTACAGCGAAGCAAGCTGTTTGTATTGACTGTAAAAAGTCAATTAATCATTAACAAAACACAAGTATGACGAGGCACACGCGAAATGTGTATTTTAAATGACCAGCAGGTGTCGCTATGCGT
>JBAMHV010000005.1:17414599-17424613 GCA_037177535.1 Pseudomugil gertrudae | reverse complement strand
CCTGTCATTAGCTGCACTGTTAATTTCCAGCCCAGCTAAATACTGGAGCTATCTTGCTATCTCATTTCTACATCACTAACATGTATGGAAGGAAAGATGACAACAGACCCCAGGTTAAAAAAAAGTGAAGTTCTCCTTTAACAACATGAGAGAGATACTGATCCTTCTTCCAGCAAGAGCTGGAGATCACGGCCAAAAGAAGCCAACAGAACACGGGGGACTCGTCTAAATGTCCTAAGCTGACCCTCTCAACACATTTGAGCTCACCAGCCATGACTGGCATCCTCCAACTTGAGCCAACTTGCCATCAGGTGGTGATCAGTTGACAGCTCCGTGCCTCTCTTTACTCGAGTGTCCAAGACATGTGGCCACAAGTCTCATTATATAGCCATAAAGTTGATCATCAAATTATAGCTAACAGTGTTCTGGTGCTAAGAGCACATGTGGACATGCTTATGCTCAAATGTTTGTTATTGACAATCCACGATGAGCACAGAAACTTAACTTCAGATCATTGTGTCATTCCTCTCAGTCATGCACCTTCAGGCCTCACTGTCATTGTCTACAACAGCATTATAATCCTTCAGTAGAATGAGGAAGTCACCAGATGGAGTGTCTTTAAACACTTCCTCCAAATACTCCAGAACGAGTGGGTAGTCCGAGCGACTCTAGAGTGAAGGAGAGTCCGATCCTTATTGAGAAAGCTGGTTCTGGAGCCCAAGCCATGCATTGAGGTGAGTCCAACTATACCTAGTTGGAACGACTCAACCTTGTGCACCAGTTCAAAGAGGTGATATTCCACATCCCAAAAGCTAGTTTCTGCAGCCGAGGATCAGACTGCCAGGATCCACTTGTGGCTACACTGCACCCAACCCTTATGGCCACTGGGGTACCCCATCCCACTTTATCATTTTACAGAAGATCTCTTTTTCTTTTGGTAAATTCTTTTGCCCAACACATTTCCGATTCTCCAGCTAAAACTATATATGACCTTTGTTGATTTTCCTCAACAACCCCTCAAAAAAGGACCCATGCCCTTACAAAATAGGGTTAGATTGTTGGTTCTGTCAGGGTTTGTGTATTTCCTGTTTTATTTTGGTTTATTTCCTGTTTTGTCTGTTGTGTTTAGTTTAGCTTGTGTTCCCGTTTATTGGTTTCACCTGGTTTCATTTAGTTCATTCATTTAACCTGTATGTAGTTGTGTCTGTGTGTATATATATTCCCGGTTTCTGTTTCATCCCTGCGGTTCATTAGTTGTAGCTAGTTTGTTTGTAGTTTGTCTTGGTTTCCTTGTTAACGTTCTCTGGAAGTTTCCATAGTTTATAATAATACATGTCCTCATCTGCATCCCTCTGCCTCCTGCCTGCCTTGGGTCCACACATGTCCTCCATGCTTGCTCACCCCCCAGGACCGTAACACTAATGCAGAAATAATGGCTATAATGAACCATTAAAGGGGGAAAATGTGTGATTTGTGAGACAGAATAAACAAGGTAATCTCTAAATATTTTGCACTGTCCAGCAGACGTTACATTGCTGTGTTGGTTAGCCCACCGTTTATCCACGCTTAACCTGTAGAGAAGAAAAATGCAAGTATTTGAGAACATTTTTGTATCAGTTAGTTTGAGCTCTTTGGGCTTTCTAGTGTCCTCTAGTGTTGATTCTCTGCTACATTACAAACTTCTTCCTAAAGGTAATATTTATAATATATTTGGTCACTGGTATGGTTACAGATATGCTTGTTAAGATTGTGGTTGGAAAAACATTAACGCTTGCATTGAAACAGACACTGTAGTAACATCAACACATCCTTTTCCTGGAATCCCTTTTGGTTCAACTCATGATTGACATAAAAAATAAACATTTTGCAGCTGGGAAAGGAATTTATTTTAATTAAAAAATAGTCAAACTTTGTAACGTCATTGTTTTTGGCTCTGGTAATAATAATAGACACTTTTCTAGGATTATCCTTCTAATTAAAAATGATCAAATTAATAGCAATCCCGTGATTAAAAAGGTGCATGTCTTGAAGCATTTTCAAGGATAAGCAACCTTTACTTCATCAAAATGAGAAAACAGTACATTATGAAAGATAGAAATAACATACAGGTTTAATTAAAGTATTTTTAAATCTACATCTCATCTTGGCTCGAGGTCAAAATGGCAACAAGGCACAGAGAGACCACAAGGAACTGAGGAATGTTTAATTTTTCACATTATATATGGGTTTGGATGTTTTGTCCATAACTGTGTCCTTGCTATTTTCCTGTAGTGATAACTTGCATTTTAGCTTCTCCCTTCATAGAGTTTAGATGAGCTCATCTCTTTTTTTATACTTTCCCACCATGTGTAAGCTGTCACTTTGAAAAATATAATGACACTTTAAAAAACAAGAGCCCAAAAACAGAGCAAATCTTCCCCTTTAAGGACTTTCTATACAAAACAGAATTTTAGTACAACTTTGTCATGTTACAAAGAGTCACAAAAGGGTAAAAGCTAAATAACAACCTGGATTTTTCCCCTTTCAGACTACTGTTACGTAATAGCAACCAGAGAGAGAACGACAGTGTAATACATCTGGTTTTCTGACACTGTTGGAACGAAACAATAATCTACCATTACAGATGTGGAAAAACAAATAAACAAACAGAAAAAAACTTGAGTGGTAGTGTTGTAGAGCAACAAAGGCTGTATAGCGGTCACGCAGACATCCACCAGCTATCATGCTGCTTCTTTTTCTGTGCTTTTTTTTTAAAAAAAAGCACATTACCATGATGTCCTCCATCTCCACCATGTTCACTATTGTCAAGGTTTGTGTTAGTTTTCCTGTATTTCCTGTTTTATTTTGGTTTATTTCCTGTTTTCTTCATATGTTTCAGTTTAGCTTTCTTGTATTCAGTTTGATTGGTTTCATCCACTCCACCTGTGTCCCATTTGTTTGTCAGTGTACTTATTCTCCCGGTTTCTGTTCCAGTCTTGTGGTTCATTAGTTGTAGTTATAGTTAGTTTCAGTTGGTTCTCGTTCTGTCCGTGTCATGTTTTCTGTTTCATTGTAATAAATATCCTCACCAGCATAGATCTGCCTTCTGTCTCCTACCTGCCTGCCTTGGGTCCACATATCTCCTTCATGCTTGCTCATCCCCAGGAATATGATCATCTATCTATCACCTGAAATTGATGTCAGAACGCAGAGGTGAGCTCTGAACTCTGCACTGCCCCCTTGTGGATGCATTGCCTAATGAACACGTGAATGCGACTTTAGGGTCTTACTGACCACATCGTGGAATTGCTCCACCGAGCTTTCCACCTTGCACTCTATTCCATAAGGAGCATTTCAGTGGATTTTTACACTCGATCATGCGAGGATTGCATCATCACGCAATAATTGGTCATAGAACAGTTAATAAAAATCGACATACAGCAAAAAACAATTATTAGGCCAGTCCAAACAGGTCTCAGATGCTTGCTTTTTATTCTCATAGTAAGGGTGTGTGGACTTAAAACAATATAAACAGTGCAGCTTTACACCTCCAAGATTAATGTCTTATTGTCCAGGTTGTCATGTATCTGGTGAGACTCCCTCTGATATGGTGATGGAGCACCTGGTAAAGAGGAAATGTGGATGTTTCAATATAAAATGTGATCTAAAGTCTGGACATGTAATCTCTTACTTGTGAAATTACATGAAAATATGGGAACAGTGATGTTGCACCATTCATACCATTCAGCGGGAATAAATGAGGCTTTAGTTTTGCACATTTCTATTGTTGGTTCATTATGTCAATAGAAGAGTTCCTCTTGCTATTTCAAGCGATTTCTAAAAGGAAAATGATGGATTGTTATTAAGAGCACACATTCACCCATTCATTTTAACCATGAGTTCTGCCTGCCTATTCTGTTGGACAGGACATTTGGGACATTTTGGCGTCACTCATAGCAACAAAGAAGGTGAAATGAGTCAGGGTCCCCAGCGAGCTCAGACCGGGAATCGCCGACCCCATCGAGCACCGGCCGGCCCAGGACCCCGAGCATCCGAATGTAACACCCCCCCACACACACACACACACAACATGCCATCTTACAGAATATCTGAACGTGTGTATGTTTTCTTTTAAAAGTTTGGTCTACATCTATTGTATTTAGTCATGCTATACTTACAGCAGTGTTTTTGCAGTGTATTCATACCTAAAACACTAAGCTAGAAAGGTGCTAATTACCATTTACATCACTGTCATCAAGTTGCCGGGATAGGCTCCAGCTATCTGCGACCCTTCTTTGGAATAAGTGATACAGATAATGGATTGATGGGTCCCTGTCATCATTGTTACTCACAAAAATGTCTCTGTCATTCCAAAGGTGTGAGAACATTCAGTAATGCGCCTGTGGGTATTTGCATGTGGGTGTATCTGGTCCATCTATTCGCCGGCCTTGCCGATCGATGCAGTCAGCTCCCAGTCTGATGGATAACACCGAGTATAGATCCGAGCTTAAGTTCATTCAAGTGTGTGTAAGCATCGGCATGAAGGGTTTGCAAGGACTCTGTACCATTTTGTGATCTGTGTATAAATGACTGCAAAACACGCTGCACATCTATCTTGGCATGTTTGTGAAACAGAAAGATATACCTGTCCGATTTTTCCCCCACTGTGTTTGTTTGAGTGAAACGCTGATTACCACAGTGAGCAATCAGCAGTGGCAGCAGCTTGAACAGACAGACAGATACACAAAGAGTGAGCGAGTGTGTCTATTCACCATATGCGGCCCATTAAGCAGCAATCAACCTTCCCGGTTCTGCTCAGTATTCCTGAGGGATGCCCAGAGGCTACAAAAGCGAGGACTGGATATTGTAAGTTTGGACAAGTTGTGTGGAGAATAAAAAAGAGCTGCAGGGCAATAAGAATAATAGCAGAGGTGAAAATACTAATATATCAAGAGGTACATCTGCACACATGCATATTTAACTCATCTGAATGATGTTGCAGGGCATAAACTGCCGGGCATCAAAGGTAGATTATAAAACAAGCCGCACACTGGTATGCTCGGACTTTTAATGTCTACAGAAAATGACAAACCAATAAAGCAGCATTATTATGCATTTACTTAGACCCTTTGTGTCAGTGGGCCATGTACCACACATGGAATTGATGGAATTGAATGTGTGCTTTAACTCTGAAACCTGAACCATCTCGGTGTTTACACACACAGCTGCAGCATTTTCTAAATGGATCATCTGTGATTCAGAACGGACTTCCCTTGTTAGCTCAGCTCTTCTTAAGGTTTCTTGTTGTTAAAGGGGACTAAAAGTTTTTCTCCAAAACAAACAAACAAACAAGCAAACGTATAGATCCATACACTCTTACCATAAATGCCTAACTTGTTGCACTCTCTTCACAAAACACTTAAGTTTGCTCTGATTAGCTGACTGGTACAAAAGAGGTTCATACTTCTTCAGCAGTCCTTTGTAAACGTATAAAGCACTGGTTTGAATTTCAAGTGAGGATATTTTGTGTGAAGTCTGCATGTTCTCTTTGTGCTTGGGTTTCCTCCCACAGCATGCCTGCGAGGGCAATTGTTTAGTCTAACGTGTTCCATGTACCACAGGAGAAACTATGAATGATTCGCTGTCTTTGTAACTCTAGCTTGAGATTTGTTTAAAAGCCTAGCCTCCCAGAACACTTTAATAAAATATAAAATGTCTTTATTTCTCTCAAAATAACACATTTATCATCCCTAAATGATGAGACTTTAACTAGTTGCTCTTAAAACATCAACTAACCCTCAAGCGTTGCGTTCCCGGGAGTCAGAAATGTCAGCAATGATAACGATTACCATGATTACCATTACTGAAAAGTGCAATGGTTGATGTTTGTTTGTGTGCAGCCCTGAAAAATTTTGCTGCTGCTTAATCTCCATGATCACTTCTATGATGGTGACATTTACTTGCAAGCTCCTTTGAGGCTTTAAGGCAGAGACTGCTGGGCATCGTATTTTCAATACGTTTTACTCAACATAGCAGAAGAAATGAACCCAATGGTTTCACCCAGAAACGCAGCTCACACACCGTACACAAGAACAATGGTGGATAGTCAGCATCCCCTGAAACTGTCATCACTTCCAAAATGAAATTGAGGGGAAACTTCAATAATTACATAGAGAATATTGTGAAATCATCACAGCATGCTGCAGTGTACTGCCAACAGATGGTGAGTGAAAGCGTGTGTGAGATCAGTGGAAGCAACAAAGATTGTTTAAACATTTCTATGCATCTATCTTGATTAAAGTAGAACACATGAGTGAGTTTTTGTGAATCAGTGCATCCAATGCTCAAGTAAATGTGTTTATTTAATCATTGCAAGTTTATGCATGGTGGAAAACTAGCTGGACTATATGCAAAAGTCATAATAAAAGCAATAAAATGGTTCATATGTTTTATATTCAGACTAATAATCTGAAAGTAACTGAGCTAATAATTTTAGTTTTTTATTGTTGCCTGTTTTCTCCCTTACAATACATTTTATCTGTACTTTAGGGTATTTCAACTCTTATGGCATTGACTTGGCATATATTAATTTCATTTGAGATGCTTTTTAATCTCACAGTATTAATCCTAGGAACTCTTGTGATCCCTTGACTTTTCACTTAAATGATAATAGTAAATGGGATGTATCCAGTAACATCTCATTACCTTTAGGTTTGGCACACAAATTACTACTGTCAGAACTGTCTGCAAGACTGGGAAAGTAAAAGGTATTTAAAACTATAAATGAGGGCTATCAGAGGTCTAAAATTTAATTATTTCTAAAATATATCTGTAATTACCTAAGAAATAAAGATGTGATACATCCCTTATGTGCTTCAGTCAGCTTTGGAGGTGTTCAGGTTTCACTTGGTTACAATATCAAAGTAAAAGTAAAAAAAAAAAGTCATTAGTCATAACTTGACAATACATTGATCTGTTGGGAAACCTTGGGATGTGAATTTCAGGTGAACATTTCTTTCAGATTGATTCACCAACCTAATCATTGCTGCAAATCAAGGATAACTCCCCCATGGCAACAACACTGCATGGTAGCTATTACCCTGCACAACAGGACAATGTGCCCTGCACCAACGCAAAAGGTACTCGAGGACAACACAAAAACTGCACAAAATAAAAGCCACTTAATGGGCTTTAAAACTCTCTTAATACTAATCCTATGAAGAATGTGTAGGATTGCTTTGAATAAGCCTTGTGCAATAGCTCCAACTCACTCTCAAGAAAGAGAGCTCAAACCTTGAGATTGTGTTTGAATGTGACAGTCAGTATTCTGCTTAAAGTTCATCTCATCAGATGATTTTAACACTGCATATTTTCCAAGTGCCAAAAATTGCAGTCCCACCCTCATCCAATAGAGGCTCCAAAACAGAACAGTGGGGTGTTGAATAACTCATCCGTTTAGACGTTATTTAATTTAGAAATTTAGCATAATTACTGGTATTTGATCACAGGTAACTTACAGGTATTCAATATCTGTAGCAATAAGGCAGAGTGTAGCACAAACATGGTGTTTAACTGGCAAACAGTGCACCTTAGCTTTAGCTCATCAACCTTCCTTAGCTCTGTTAGTACATTCCTTTTAGATCTGAGTTAGCTCAGTTAGCTTTTAGTCACATGCAGCTTGGCGTTTGATTGATTACAATTATCCACCCCCATGGTCACAGCCCCCTTCTTAGCTCCAGCTCTTTAACAATTTTTGTATTTTCTATGGTTAAAAACACAGAACTAAGCCCATGAATACTGAGTTTGACTCAAGCCAGTTACTTTATGGGTTTTTAAGACAGAGCAACAAAAAATCCTGTTCCTCGTGCTCTGATTAACATACCCAGATGACCAATTACAATCCAAAGAAACTCTGTCCTCTTAAATTTTGGTGTTTCCTACTCAATTACAATGTTTTTCACCAACATTACATTACAGAGCTGTATTTAGTGTGCACAACTTACCATAGAGGATGTTGATAAGGGAGATTGGCATGACCAGGATGCCCACAAGCATGTCTGCCACAGCCAGGGACCTTAGGAAAAAGTTAGTGGCATTTTGCAGTTTCTTCTCCAGAGACACTGCCAGGATCACCAAAATGTTTCCGCCAACCGTCAGTGCGATAATGACGAGAATGAGCAGTGCCGGCCAGTTTTTCTCTTTGATCACAGTCCTGGTGACAGACTCTTGTGTGGTATAATTCTCCAGACCAAAACTCATGGCTGCTGCACCAACCCCTCCAATGCTGCCTATACCCCATGGCAGAGTTTGGTTGAGGTCAAGGGGGTTGTTACTTGGCCAGGCCATTGGACCACCAACTTCTAGGGAAGCAACAGTTGTACTGAATCCTCCCAGAAGAGCCCTCTCTGGACCACCCATTTCAAAGAGTGATGGTTGCTCTTTTAGGGATCAAAACAGAGTCTTTCACCTTTAGTTGGGGAACTACATGCCCTCAGCATAGAGCAAGACGCTAGTGAGGAGTTGAATTCTCAATCTTCACAGTGGGTTCAGGGAGAAAGGAGGAAAAATGGAAGGAAAAACTTGGGTGAACTGACAGGGAAGTGGTCGAATTGTTTAGGAGGAACCAGCTGCACGTGTTCTTGATTCTGTATAATATTGGAATGACTCTTGCTAGCTACATACAGCCTCAAAATGCTGTTCAAGTTTCAAAGTTTCCATTTCCAGCCAAAAAGTCATTGGCAAACTGTTCTCCAGGTCTGCACACTGAGCCAGTATGTCCCGAGTTGCCTCTTGGTATTCAACCACATCTCCCAGCTAATTGAAGGGAGAGTTTAAGAACTTCTAATTCAGAGCAGGAAATTGTATTATTCATATCCATGGTTGGTTGCTTTCTCTGTCCACGCAATCTCTGTTCATTAGCTTGGCCAAGGGCATGTTTCATCAATACCGGCATTTGGTAGTACACTGCTGTGTCTGGATGTTTCCAAGGTCTTTATCCAAGTGGCTTTTGTCTATCAGATCAGACTTGATAATCAGCCCCAGCTGTAGGAAAGACCAAAAAAAAAAAAGGTCAGGTTATTTCATTTGCAAACTTCATACTTCTCTTTGACTCATTCTTACTTCTTATTTTCCCATGAGATTGTAAGCTTTCTTTGGTATTTACAACCTTTCTTTCATCCATCTTTTCCATCTACTTCCTTCATCCCTCAATGCCTATCTTCTCCTGCACCTTAAATGTAGCCATTACTGCTCTTTTCTCCCCCCCCCTTTATCCTGCATCAGTTCTTCCTCTATCAGACAAATTTATGATATCCTCAGCACTCCTAATCAAACATTTGAGAGTGCAACTTACTCCGTTTAAACACTACTGTCATTTAACATAAACTAAAGGCGATAAACTGAAACACAAGCTTTCTTATTTACACCCTCACATTGCAGTGTGTGTATGTGCAGCAGCTGTCCTCTCTATTTACCCTTACCACTCAGTCAGCCTGGTGATTTAACACCTCATAAATGTTTTCAAGGATAGGTGGAGGAGTCAGACCTTACGAGTGTGTGCACACATACAGTATATGTTTTTGCCTCTAACAGTAAGGCTGAGTGTACGAGTGTTGGAACCAATAAAACATGTTTTACAGTGTGTGGGCATGAAAACTGAATGGGTGTATGTGCTTCTTTGTGTTTTTTTTATGTGTCTCAATGTGTGTATTTCAGATAAAAAGCTAGTACATCTCCAGACGGACCAGGGCCTCCAGCAGAACTAGTTCAGCAGGCAGTGAGTCTATGATACTGCAAGATCAAGGAGAAAGTAGCAGGCAATCTGACACTGTGTCTATATAATATCTTACACACTAGTGTAAAAAGAAACCCCATGGTGGATTTCTTTATTCACCAGTTGTGTGTATTAATATTTGCTTGATCTAAAGTGCACAAGTACAGTAATGTGTTTCTGTTTTTCCTATCTATCTATCTATCTATCTATCTATCTATCTATCTATCTATCTATCTATCTATCTATCTATCTATCTATCTAGA
>JBAMHV010000005.1:17259938-17271745 GCA_037177535.1 Pseudomugil gertrudae | reverse complement strand
TTCTGTAAAGCACTTTGAATTACCGTGTGTTGAATTGTGCTATACAAATAAATTTGCCTTGCCTTGCCTTGCCTTAACCACTGGACAATCTGGCGCTGGATAGCAGGCTGAGCTGGTCTTAAGTAGGCAGTTGTAGTTTGCTGGAATGAGGATCAGCTGCTGACCGCGCCCACCAGGGAACAGGAATCACCACAATTGCTTTTCTTTTGACCAAACACGTATTATTAGAAAGTGTTTCTGAAATAGACAATATTTCTTGTTAAAGATTGTTGAGTTGTGTAAGTCCGGACTCAACAGAACAAACCGATTTTTAATTAAAAAGAGAATTTTATTCACCTCCACAACAGTGTTAGCTTCAGAATTATATAAATGTCACAATTTATTCTAATTCTAACTCATTCTATTTTTTGTGAGTCTTATTACAATTCCTCCTTGTGCAAATTTAGAAAAAAAACCCATCTATTAAGTTCACATTTTTTGAAGTACCGAGACAAGGTAGAATGTTTTCCACACCACGGGAACTTTCTTCCCAGGATAAGTTGAAGAGGTACAGCAGATCTTCAGAACCCTGGGGCTGACACCATCTGGAACTTTGTTCCAGTTCAGTTGTTCCGGTTGTTTGTTCACCTGTCAGCAGGAGACAGGCAGGCCTGATGAGAGGAGGCCTGAGTATGTGCAAATATGAGGGGGAAATGAAGACATGTTGTAGTCGGTGGCTGACTGTGGCAAAAAGTTGGCCCTCATATTTTGGCCTAAACTAATCTGTTTGCAATCATGCACATCACTTTTTTTGCACCCTTAAATGTCAATATCACCTGTGTAACTCCTTAAAACCAATAAACATCATGCAGTGAGTTAGCAGGGATCAGTAAGACATTTTTAGTGTACTATGTTCAGTTAAAAACCACTACTCCAGCACAGTCATGCTCTCTTACTATAAACTGGATGAGAGCTGAGCTTCAGAAGATCAAAGCGAAGAGGGCTTCAGGTCCTGACAGCATCAGCATGAGGTCCCTTAAGTCTTGTGCAGACCACATGAGTAATATTGTTGAGCCTGAAGCTGAGGAGAGTACCACAGCTGTGGAAAAATCCTGTGAGGTTCCAGTGTCAAAGGCTGTGCAGTCCAAGAACCAGAGCAGCTACAGACCAGTGGCCCTCACATCACACCTGATGAAGGGTTGGGAGAAGCTGCCTCTGCCCTATTAGCCTGACAGAGAGGATGGGGGGGTGCACTGTCTCCCACAGAAAAACCTGTGAGGATCCTGCTTTTTGATATCTCCAGTGCTTTCAACAGTTTGTGCTTCTGTTCCCAGGACAGTGTCTGAGTATCATCTACAAGTGTCAGGGAACAGTTCTGGCCCACTTCCTGCTCACAATCTACACAGCTGACTTCTCCTATAACTCACCACATTGTTACCTGTTTAATGGGCTTCTGTGATTGGCAGCCTCAGCTCTAATGGGGATGATTAAGAATACAGAGAACTAGAAGAACTATCTCCATTGTCATGGATTTCCATGAGATATGGCCTCTTTCCCAGAGAACCAGTAATCATCCATAGAAAATGGCTGAGACTGTGGCATCTGAGTATCTGGATGTTCATCTATTAACCATCACACACCAAAACACTTTAAAGGAAAGGAAAAAGTCAACTATGCCTGCTGTGGAGACCAAGGTTTTCTGGGATACAGGGCTCACCCCTGAGGAGTTTTTATGACTGTAGGGGGAGCTGTTATCTTGGATGCTTTCATCTGTTGTGGCAGCAACATCACAGCAGCTAACAGGAAGAGACAGGACAGGCTAGTTAAGATCCGACCTCAGTTGTGGGGTGCCATCTCACCCCAGTCAAGGTAAGGAGGGAAGGGGGTGATGGCTAAACTGTGCTAAGTGTGGAGTAATTGTCTCATCCCATGCAAGACACATTGGAAGTCTTCTGGTTGTCAGATCATACAAACTGCCCTGCTCAGAGGGCCTGGTCACCACAGAACGTCTTGTAATACCCCTTTTGCTGTAAATACAATCTTTCACTTGTTTGTACTTTTGGATTATCTATACACTATTTTTCCTCACCCGTTTATGTAATTATTTTTTTATTCCCCTGAGTGCTTAAATCTCTTTGCTGTTGGAATCCTATGAATTTCTCCATGTGGGACTAATGAAGAATTATCTCATCTTAGAGCACCATCTATCTTATTTTGGTTTGAGGAAGAAAGGAAATAGAAAGGATGGATGCAAGCTGTTTCTGGACAAATTGTAGACACAGTGTCTCTGCGTCTGCTCTTCTTTTCTGGAGATGTTACTTCAGCCAACTTTAACACAAGAAATGTGTTTTCCTCTTTTAAATATCAGTAAAATAATGTTATAAAGTTCAGAATGATTGGAATACAGAAAGCTGAGGAGGCAAACTGCTGAGTCAGTATTTGGACAAAATTGTAAATGAACAAAACAATCTTGAAAATGTTTAATTTCTGTATATTTTTTATAACACCTACACAGAAGCTACTTCAAATATATTCTGACTTAAAAGTGTCTACAAACAACAAGTAGGTTAATAAAGAAAACTGGGAGCTACTGACTGACTAGTGTTCATTAATGATAAAAGTCACGTTCTCTCTTTCAATAAGATGATTTAGTTCAGGAAGACAGAGACTACCAAAATAAAAGCTCTGCAGTTTTAATCAGTGAACACCATCAGTCAACTTGCTGTTCTGTTGGAAACACTGACATCATCAATGTAATTGATAAACTGCGGTTTGATTGATGTGTTAACATAACTTTGTTAACAGCTAGCATGTTCATCACTGACTGGCTCGTATGGATCAGACTCACTGGCTTTGATGGCTCTCTTTACTCAGGGCAGAATCTGAGTGATGTGATGGCATTGCAACTTGTGACATTTTCTGTCATCATCACTACCATCATCATCATCATCAACGGCAGGTGATGAAGATCCTGCTGTGGCAATCATGTCAATCGGTTTTAAACACTTGTCATCACCAGTCATGCAGTTTCTTTGTGCCTACTCTGTGCCTCTTCTTGGTTCTGACAGCCATGGGGAAGTGGTCAGGAAAGACGGGCCACAGTAAAAAAGTGCAAGCAGGATGCCCCTGTGTTATTTGGGCTGATTTACAGAGTCTAATGGACCTGTCAGACCAATAAATTAACTGTTGCCTCAGCTGAAAAATGCTCAGTATTCCTGCTTACCAGTCCATCCCTGGTTATAGTGTATGACTGAACTCCATGGTGACAGGAAAGCTGTGAAAGGGAGCATGTAGAGGGGAAGGATGATGCTTGAAGTTTTGCATTGAACCTGTTGAGAAACATGTTCATCTCATTTGCTCTATTCAGACTTCATCAGTCTGAACTCCTTAGCTCATTGGCTGCCAGCGTTTTGGCTCAACTTTCCTGACAGTGGAATGTTGTACAGCGTGTGCGTCAGGGCGTGTTCAGGGTGCGCACTTACAGCGCATCCACAACGTGTTGTGTGTGCCTCATGTGAGCGCCCAGAGCGCATTTTGGGGATGTTTTGACGACTATACCTGGCCAAATTGGTCCTCAGAAGGATGGAAGACGTCCCTGAAGCGAATGAGTTAACCTTAAATGACCTACTTCACCTGCTATTCAGCTTCTAGTTTTTTCCTTCCTTCTCTTTGTCATTTTGAGAGTTTGTGTTGTCTTTAATAACTCACCGTCACCCTTTCTTTTTGTGTTTAGTAGTTTGTTTGGGTTAATGATGATCCGGGACTTGTTGTTGATGTGTAAAACACTGTAATAGCATTGTGTCATCAGCATGTGGATCAAAAAGGGGATTCAAGTCTGTGGTTTCAATGAACACCTTAAAGATCATTAATCCAGGTATAAACAGGCTATTTAATTTCTAGTTGATGCTACATGATGGGTGGCGGTGTAGATTTACAGGATCTAAATCAGTACAGTGGTTTTGAAGGACTGAATTTAGGCATCCTATATATTCAGTATATTTAGAATACTATAGCCTCTCTTCTTTTTTTCTAATGTTTTAGAAAAATGCCACTAAATAAAAGCACCAGATAAGGACAGAGGCAGTTGACCAGCTAACTGTATGACTCAACATGGCAGGATCAAACAAAAGCAGTATTAAGGAGGGGACATGAAAGCCTATACTTACTTTTCTCAAGGACATTGTATAGTAGACTGTGACAAAATGAAAAATATGCACTGACCATGCACTGGATTTATTCTGATAAAGAAAAACAACACTCTATAACTGTGTGTAGTAGGATGTAATCAAGGACCGAGGTCAAAAGAGAAAGTGATTTCAATGACTATGACGTTTCATCTCATTTTATGCTCCATTAGATTGAATGTGTGTTTTTACTACCTTGCTCCTGTGCTGAGTGGATTAAACAGTAGCCTAGTTGGAAAAATCACAGCCACATCCCCCCCCCCTCTGCTGTCTGCTCATCAGCTGCTGCAGATCTAATTCCTTTGGAACCTTATCTCTCATCAACCCCCCATTCCCTCCCACACACACACACACACACACACACACACACACACACACAGCTTCACAAAGACACAACAACTACCAATCCACAGGCAACACAAGTTTGAGAACAGTCCAGAAGGACAGTATGGGTCTGAGCTTTTCTCACCAGAACTTCATGGTGAAGCCGATCCTCCTGCCAGATGCAATCCGTTACCGGAAGCAACTGCCCTAATTTCCTTACGAGTAAAACAGTCTCCACTCGGATAAATACTGTGTTGTAGTGTGTGTGTGTGTATGAGTGCATGCATGCGCATGGTGTGGATTGCTGCAGATGACCTACCATCAACCAAGCAGCAGCATGGAAAAGAAAATGAATAAAATAAATAAAGAAATCCCACCAGTGTGCAGGGATTCCCCTGCAGACATCCAGGTAAACAACAACAGGTCAGTTTGGTTCAGAACAGTAAAGACTTTTGAGATGAGTAGAAACCATATGTTTATTTAAACAATAAGCAAACTATTAACTATTTTTTATCATCAAAATAAATAATTGCTGTGCATTTATTTTATGCAAATAAATATGCATACATGTAGTGGTTGAGACACATTCAGATAAACAGCCACGACAAACAAAACACCCCATTTCCACTTTAAACCTATGTAAATGTAAACCATTTTTCTAGACCTATCTTTTTACACTAGTGTTTAAATGACAGTGCACCTTAATGTAATCTGTTTATTTAAAGGTGTTTACCTTCTACAATGTTTTTTTCATTCCTACCACGTGTTAATACTTATTTAAATCATGTCTATAGGTCAGATTTCCTTTTAATATTTTATTAATTTAAGCTTAACTGGGTAATGTTACTTATTTTTTACTGGTTACATTATGAACAAAAAACAAACCACTTTTATTTAAATCAAGTCTTTCCTTACCCTGGAAGTTGTTGATCTACTAAACCTTATGTGAATATGATTTTATTACTCCCCCTGTGGATATTGTTTGCTGTCGTTACACTGTTCTTAGTTTGTGTGAGCATGACAATGGGTGTATGTGTTCGTTGTAAGCATTTGTTTGTTTTTAACATGTAAAGTTTTATACCTTTAATAGTTTTTAGTTTTAACCATATAGTTTTATACCTACGTGGTTTAAGCCCCCTTTTTTTCTGATTCCTATTTTATTGCTCTTAGTCATATGGCAACTTATTAATAAACTTGACTTGTAATGACAGATTCTGTCCAGATGCTGGTAGTCCATCCATCCATCCATCCATCCATCCATCCATCCATCTTCTACCGCTTATTCCCTGAACGGAGTCACGGGGGGATACTGGTAGTGTCATTTTTTTATCTTTCTGAGAATATACTTGTTTCTGACAACTCTCACAAACAGGCCAGGTATGTTTATATGTATTATTTTGTATTTTATTCATTAACTTTATCTTTTAACGTCAGTGTCTTGAATGTTTTCGACTCATAATTTTTCTCACTGTAGAATGATGGACTCCCAATTGTTTCAAAATGGCCATATACCCCCTCCAATATCAACAGTTAGCAACAATATCATGTCTAGGAACATTGCTGGTGTCTTTCCTTCTTAGTATTATTTTAAAATATACTTCAATGTAACAGAAGACCAGCAAAGTACAAAAACTTAGGTTTTTTAGGAGGTGCTCTGATTGTTTGGGACAAATTAATCAAACACACTAATTTTAGCCTTCAGCGACTACATGGCCTTTTATTTCCTATAGAAGCAGTAATGATCTGTTTAAATGTATCACACAACACTTTTGGCAAAGTTATTTAATGATGATGCGGTTTGGTTTTGTTTATCTGAAGTCAAAGTTGTCCTGTTTTAAGATTAGGCGAGGACCTGATAAGAAACACTTCAACCTTGAAAGAGAGTGCTCTTTGATTTACACTACTTTATGTGCACTTAAAAATCAAAGTGGCATCTAAGCACCATATATGATGCACCTGGCTTGTATACACATCGTGTAGTTTTTTGTCAAATGGGAACAATGCAGTAAAATAAGTGACACATTAGGCTATAAGAATGCCTTAAGTCACTTTTATCATAAAATGCAACATTTACATCACCCGTATCATTACTGCAGTAAATGTGCATGAAATAATACCAAACGAGCCCATTTGAGAGCCCGGGCTTCACAGACGTTTTTACAACAGCCATCATTTTTAAGCACATCTGTGGGTATGTCCCGTTAAAAAGACAGCTGGGTGTAGTGTTAACGTACTAAAACTTAGAGAAAGGGGAAACATATATTCTGTTTGCAAATGATTCTGTCCAAGAATCACATGATTGGGAAGAGAATTGTAGATTGAGAAGACCTATGAGTGAAATATCACAAGCTAAATAAATAATGGAAAAAATCAAGTTATGCTCAACAAGCACAATTTTAGCCCCTTATGTACAACTGAACTAGTTAAAAATGTCTAAAAGTAAGTTATTGTTACATGTTTGTCTTTTAAGGACTATGTTGGCTCAAAATAGTATGTAAAATGTATCTAATCTTGGTTATGTTTTCGCTGGATTTTGTTTGTCTGTTAGCAACATATTTTTGTTTTTGATTTTGATGAAATTTTCAGGAAATGCTGGGAGTGTCGTTAGGAACAAATGATTAACTTTTGGTGGAGATCTGGAAAAGATCCTGGAGTCTGGATCAGTTTGAAGTTTTCAGTAACATTCTATTAGACCGACATCCGGGACATTTTGATGTCACCCATACAAATGAAGCCCGCCATCTTAGCGTGGGTGAAACAACCCTACATTACAGAGGAGACATGCTGAAGTGGTGTTGTGTGGTCTGCTGCACAGCCAATTAAAAAAAAATAACAGGTTGAAGTTCTACCTTACACCCTGTGGAATCAGGACAGACAAGTGTCTGAGGGCCATCAACTGATGCCAAGTATGAGCGGACAAAATAATGAATGTTGGAAAATTGTGGGAACCAAAGTCCAACTATACGTACATCTGTGGCTTAATTTTACAAGTGGTAAGTGCACATTCAGTGATATTCTATACATAATAATATATGCACTTAATAATAACATTAGGACTGCAAAGTACCCATTTCAACGAAGACCTTTTAATTATAGCGAGTCAGACCGTGTCTATTTAGGTTAGCTGTTAGCTAACTGTTAGCAGTTGCATTCAGTGCACCATAAACGATGAACAAGATTATCTTTTAACCTCGCTTCCTTTTTGCTTCTTGAATTGTTTATAAAATCTGACTCTGCATTTTGGATTAACTCTGAATAAGTTGTGGCATATTAGGATATTGTTGCACAAGCGCTATCAGCAGCACAGTATAAACTAAGGGGTCCACTGTAAATATCCCTTACGTGTCACATACAAACTAACGTTAGTTTAGAAACAGGGTCGAGTATACTTAACAGTGTTTACGCAGTTATAGTAGCCTTAATATTTGCTCTGTTTTGTTTATATTAATCACCTACAGTGAGCCAACCAGATGGCGACTTCAGTTGCCATGGCAAATATGTCATCGTGATGACATGCCGTTTTACAGAATTATGGTGCTGCTTGTAAAAGATTCAATTTCGTATACACACTTCTTTCCTATTGATGAAAAGCTTTTGAATAGACATGACTTCATTCTCAACCACTTTTTATGCATGAAGTTACAGTGGTCTTGCTGCAAGCCTACCAAACTTCATATAAATTAGTTTTAGGCACTTCTCTTTTAAGTTTTAAGAAGCATTTGTGTCATTTCCCCCCCTAATACAGCTCTCTTTTTGAGTAGCATGGTGTTTTCGATTAGAAAAGCACAGTGGGAGTCTGCTCTTTAATCAAATTCATAGCAGGGTGGGTGAACCTCCTTCAGGAAAAGACAGGAGGATGTTTCTAGACAATCTCTGCAAAGTTTAAAAGAAGCTTTGGATTATTTCAAACTATAAAACAATGATGCACACATGAAACAACTTCAGCAAGTTCTTTTCCTTGCTAACACATGCAGGTGGGACCAATTACTAAAGCGAAGAACAAAAAGAAAGCAACGAGAAGGAGGATCCACTCAGACTGATGCACACCATCGCAGCTTACCACCATGCTGGATTTCACAGTTTGAAGAACCTTCATTAAAATTTCAGGCTTCTGGTTCAGGTTTGTAAGAAAGATTGAAGATATTCAGCAAACTTAGGAAATATGGTGTGCTTCCTTATTTCATTCCTTTAAAACTTATTTCCAGCTATGTTTTAAGGCATTACAAAATGTAAATAATATAAAAATGTGCATATCAAACCTATTTTAATATTAATCAAACCTTTAAATTTGGAAAGTGGAAACATTACTGAGAACTGAAAGGATTTATAACTTTCCTGCTTACAGTAATAAATGCTTCAGTATTGGTAGAAATGGCATGTTAAAAATAAAATGCTCTGTAATTGGCTGGTGACATGTCCAGTGTGTCCCCTGCCTCACACTTAGTAGCTAATGCAACAGACTACACCCCTCCGCTTCTGTATTGTAATAAGAAGGCAGAGGAGAAATAACTCTTTCTAACTAGATAACTGACTGGTTAGGAGTTTAGGGGTGCATTTGCTGTACCTTATGACTCATGAGACAATGCATCAAGTCTCATGAGATGGTGATAAATTGGAATCACAAGTTTAGTGTTACAAAGTGAACTTTTGTACTGAAGCTATACTTTGCATGAACACTTTGTAAAAACAAAAAAAGTAAAAAGTCTCTCATGGCTGCTCCTAATCTCCGTGGTCTACATTAATAATACTCACCAAAGTAAGGAACAACCCTCGGGATAGTTCACATTCATGCCACGACTGTTCTAACTACTGTCCTCTGTTCCTGTTGTATCAAGTCCAGGACAAACAGGTTGAATGACATCTCATTTGTGCAACAGGGTGATTCTGCTTTCGCTTCTTAGCAAGTAGAATCTAACGATCTTCAAACTAAGTGAAAGGAAACGCACATACACACACACATTCCTCTTCACTTTGTACACCTCAGACTTCTAGTAAAACTTCGAGTCTTGTCATCTGCAGAAATACTCTGATGATGTGGTTGTTGGGTGTATCAGTGATGGACAGGAAGCCGAGTACACAGAACTGGTCAGTCAGTTTGTTAAATGGTGACAATCATCTCATCTTGAAAACCAACAAAACAAAAGAGATTATTGTTGACTTCAGGAAGGACAAGAATACACATGGGACTGTTTCCATCCTGGGAGAGGAGGTGGAGGTGGTGGAGGAATACCAGTACCCTGGAGTTCAGCTGGACAACAGACTTGAGTGGAAAAGCAACACTGAGTACATCTATAAGAAAGGTCAGAGCAGATTCTACTTCTTCAGGAAGCTGAGATCTTTTAACGTCTGCTCCAAGATGTTGCACATCTTCTACAAGTCTGTTGTTGAAAGTGTAATCAGCTTTGCAGTGATCTGCTGGAGCAGCAGCATCAGAACCAGTGGTCTGCTGGGGCAGCAGCACCAGAACCAGTGGTCTGCTGGGGCAGCAGCACCAGAACCAGTGACCTGCTGGGGCAGCAGCATCAGAACCAGAGACCTGAAGAGAATCAACAAACTAATCCAGAAAGCTGGTTCTGTGCTTGGAGAAACTCTGTAGCTGCTGGAGCTGATCGTCCAAAAAAGAATACTGCACATGCTGATGAAGGCGATGGAGGATTCTTCACACCCTCTCCACAACATATTGATGCAACAACAGTGTCATCTCAGGGCGCTTCACATTATATTGAGCTAATTCATCAAATTGCCTTGATAAAGGAAACCATAAGATTGCATCGAATCTTGACTTCGATCCAATTCCCAGCCTGAGCAAGCATTAGGTGACAGTGGGAAGGAAAACTCCCTTTTCCTAGGAAGGCAAAACCTCTGGCAGAACCCGGCTCAGGGAGGGCAGCCATCTGCCTCAAATGGCTGGGGTGGAGAGGACAGGAAAGAGATTAACGTTGAAACAACATTAACACTGCAGCTTTTATCCAGCAAGACCTGCAGACATTCACTTCTGATCTAATCTGTATGTTATTGAATGTCAGTAGAAATAATGTTAGACTAATCTTACCTGAATCTCAGTCACCCTGTTAGCACTGAGATATTGATAAACCCTCCCTGAAATAAAACTGGTGCATGAGGTCAGCGATACAAGCGTAACGTCATAAAGCTTTATATATAGATTCACGTGCTTGTCGTACAGCAGTGTGGGGCACCCAGACGTTGGCAATGACACTTAAGCTTGGAAAGATCAATGCAAAGTCGATTAGTCCACTTGAGCGTAACATCACTAAGCCACACACAGCAGCATAGAATCTCAATAATGTCAGTGACTCTGTCCAAATAGCACAACCACAGAGTTTCCCTTTGGAAGGTGTTTTCATACGAGTTTGTTTTCTGTGCTTAAAAATCTGCATTTGCATGTGATCAAAAAGTCTCAATCACATCAAGATTTTCTTTGATAAAATATCTGTGTATGTGTGGACAGGGCCTGAAGTCACTAATGTAATAAAATGTAGTTTGACATTTTCTTGCTTCTTTCAATATGACATTATCTTGATGGTATAGGAATCCAATTTTGCATACATTGGCAAGTTCATTTATATAGTATAATTCAATGATAGTCATTCAAAGTCCTTTGCAGAGACATTAATAAAGAAATTAAGAAGCATAATTAAAAGCAAAAGGATAGAACAGTATAAAAACTTTATTTAGCTTTAGAATTAAACTGAAAAGAAACAGCTGAGGACAGGTTGGTATTAAACCTGGATATAATTAACAGTGTTTCAGCTCATCTGGAGGTTTCTGGGACTTTATTCCAGAGATGTGGAACCTAAAATGTGATTTTTTTAAATATGTTTTTTTTTAAGACATCAGCAGTTAGTTTGGGTCGTTCAAGAAGACTTTTCACGCTGGCGGAAGCTGGCTACACGATAGTCTCTCTGCATATCTTTTTTTCTGCTATTTCAAGACTTGTTAGAGTCTCCATGGCAACGAGACTTGTTTACCACTGGGATTTACTGATAATACTGTCCAAATTCAAGATTATCCATGAAAGAACACTTCAAATTCCCATGGAGTTGAAAAGAAAGAGATTAAGTAAATATTAACTAATTAATTAATTAATTAAAGTATTTTTCATTTCATTTCATGAAGATGCTGGGCAGGAGTGAAGCAGAGAAAAAAATGATGGCAATTTAAACCATTTCTTCCAACTGTTGTGATGGCTAACAGGAGATTACTAGCTAACAATATTGATGCACTCCAGGTGCTAACCGGGTCTCAGAAAGAATACAGAGAGTGCAGTTTTATGTGCTTCACCGAGACATGGCTGCATGA